>JBBPDB010000001.1:42187410-42203956 GCA_037974465.1 Brachypetersius altus | reverse complement strand
TCTCTCTCTCTCTCTCTCTCTCTCTCTCTCTCTCTCTCTCTCTCTCACACACACACACACACACACACACACACATTCTCACCCGGGTGTTTGTGGTATTTGTGTTGAGGGAGCCGTGGCGAACAGCCTGCACGAGCCGAGGTAAGAGCATTTCTGCATCTCGATCTCTAATCACAACATTAAACCCGCTTAACTGTCTCCTTCATTTTTACAGCACAGGCGCCTAATAGCTGCCCTGTCTGCTTCTTAAGTTGCTGAGAAAAAAAATCAGTCACTTTTAATTTACCTGATCGTGCGGGACTTGCTTGCTTGCCTTTCTTAGTCCTTCTCCGGTAAGGGACACTGCAGCTTTAAGTGCACATAGTGAAGCATCGCAGATACCAGAAACCCAGCTCAGTAGCAGCTCCAGAAGACGCCGGCAAAAGACAGACATAGGCAGGCACAAAGGGGGAAAAGCAAAAAATCAGGGACGCCCTCTCCAGGAATCGTCAGGGGCCGGTTCTCTCTCAGTCTTGCCAGCCTGTATGCACCCTTTTGTTCCCCGTGAGAGAAAAGTGCATGTGGTGGTGGGTGTAGAGGAGGGGGAGACTTGCTCAATTCTCTCTCATTTCCCTCAGGCAGGCACTGGTGCTGAGGAGGCTGCGCTTCTGAGACGCGGCCAGGCAGGTGGACAGACAAGTTGACTGACAGACGAGCCGCAGGGCCAGCCTGGGTGAATGGTGCCCGGGTGGACAGACGCGGCAGGATGGCGTCCACGGGAACGCAGATCTTCGCCTTTGTGCTGGCGCTACTGGGCATCCTGGGTGCCACGGTGGCCACTCTGCTGCCCAACTGGAAGGTGAGTGCGGATGTGGGCTCCAACATCATCACCGCCATCTCACAGATGCAGGGGCTGTGGATGGACTGCACCTGGTACAGCACGGGCATGTTCAGCTGCACCCTCAAGTACTCCGTGCTGGCGCTGCCTGCATACCTGCAGACAGCGCGCACAACCATGGTGCTGTCCTGCGTGCTGGCGGCGCTGGGACTGTGCCTGGCGTCGCTGGGCCTCAAATGCACCCGCTGGGGTGGCGGACGGCGGGCTAAACGTCATGCTGCGCTGGCAGCCGGTACCTGCTTTCTGGCCTCCGGGTTCTTGTGCCTGGTGCCTGCTTCTTGGTACACCAACGAGGTCATTGTCAGCTTCCTGGACACAAACGTGCCGGAGAGCAACAAGTTTGAACCGGGAGGTGCTGTCTACGTCGCTTTCGTCTCCGCCGGCTTCCTTTTTGTTGGAGGCTCCATCTTTTGCCTGTCGTGCTCGGGGAAGCGGCAGGGCCCTCAGGACCTGATCCTGCTGCCTCCAGATAAACTCCTGCTGCAGCAGCAACAGCAGCTGCTCCAGCAGCAACAGCAACAAGAGCAACTCCAGCACCAGTACTGCTCCCTGTCACCTCTGGACAACAAGACGGGCTACAGCCTGCAGGACTATGTGTAAGGGATAAAGAATAAATAAACATACAGCCTCAGCCAGACATGTGCGAGGCGCCGCCACATAACCTCATGGCTCTGGCGATTACCAGATGAAAGGGGGAGGAGGACAGCGACTTTGATGCACTCCCCCCTTCTCCCCTCTTTTTTCTGATCGGCAAGCACAAGCGGTGGAGGTATTCCCTAAGCAATGTCTTGGAACAGATGGATCGTGAATACAGAGGTGGGCTGCTGTGGAGAGAGTGCTGCAGTAGCAGCAGTGGCTGAAAGCAATGATGGAGATGGAGAGAGAGAGACCAGACGATAAATAAATGCAGATATCCAGTATCCAAGCAAATCGTATTAAGAGTTCCTTGGGGAGTGGATTAGCTATAAGGAAATCTTTCTCTCTATCCACCTCTATGCCCCACCATCCCCTATTAAACCCCCCAAAAACTACCCCCACCCCAAAGATTAGAAATGAAAAGCAATCATTTAGCTGCTAACAATCTTTTGGAGACCTCTGTTTAAAGTAAGTCGGCAATATAATGTCTCTTCGAGGCAATAGTGTGGGAGAGCCAGTTTGCAAGCCTTTTGTGGTTTTCTGAACCTGTCCACTTTGAGTAACAGTAGAACTAATGAAATGTCTTGTCATATTTTGGTAGCTGATAGAATGATTGATATTCTGCCTAAGCATGCTGTCTGGAGCCTGTGCATAATGCAGCAGAATGCCTGGTAGAGACTGAGTCGTAGCCACAATGCCTGTGCCTATAAAAAAAAAAAAGAAAAGAAAAAAAAGAGAAGCTGTAGAATATTATAGCGCTGGAATTGTTTTGGTGGAGAAACGTGACGAGAGAGTGAACGGGGGTTGCTGGGTCAGGTATGAGAAACTCACACTCTGGTTGGCACATCGAGTATAGGACGTGATGCCTGTGCGTGATGAGCGGACAATCTGATGTGTTGCTGTTCCAACGCTTTCTCATTTAGTCCCACACAAAATCAAGCTGACTGAGTGCATGCTGTTCGCTGCTCGATCACCCACACAAACTATACACCCACGCACATACACACACGCGGAAAGAGAGCTGCATGTGTGCTTTTTACTCGTGTTGCTACTCACTGCCATGGAAACAGAATACTGCACCCAAATGTGTATATTTTGTCTGGGGGGCTGTGTTACTCACCACGCTGGAGGGAGGGACTGTGAGGCTGCTGTCACACTGCACTGGAGGCTGTTCTAAGTCACTCCAGGCCAAATAAGAGATCAATGTATTGAGAGAACCCCCCACTGCAATACCCTCTCTCAGGCATGAAGGCCCATCCCATTCTGCCTATTCATCTTCATTTGGACCTTATCAGCAGCCTGCCATTCAATCCACCTTCGAAGAATAAAGAAGTGTAGGTGCTTTCTCAGAAACCAAGGCAGAAAACGCAGCTATTGTTTTATTAACGTACACTAGTTGGCTGTTTTCATGGCAGCGGGGCTGCTTTTCGTGCTCTTTGTGTCCGCGATCTGCTGATGTTCACTTTTTTAACCAAAACAGCACTTTTTGCCCCCTTACGATTTGTGCCGGTCCCCTGTTTTCATTTCCAGATACGTCAGCAGTACATCTGCTGTCATATTTCAACCTGCAGCAGACCGCTCTTCACATTAATTTCTGCTGATTTTACCATGTTCATCCTCAAGCTGCTTTTTACTCACTGGCTGAGTGCATATGGATGCTGCCTCATGCAGTGAGAGAGAACAGTTGCATGTTGTGGGCAGGTGTGCCAGAGCGTATATACACACCAACAAACTCATGCAGTTTCACAACTCCTGGTGCATTACATGTGCAGTATGTGTGTACAGTGTGTGTCTATGCGTGTGCTGGGTTTTGAAGCCACTATGGTCATGCTTCTCCACTTTGCTGAGGGGAGGAATGCATCTCCCATGTTGTTCTGCTCTGGCAAAGCAAGCTTTGGCAGTGATGGATGGCACAGTGCATTCTTCCTCTCAAACAGATTTCCCACGGGCGAGCAGATGGCTATGCCCAGCTCGCCCCCTGCAGGCTGCCGTGGGCATGCTGAGTGGGCACAGCCAAGCACCGCACTGCCCTTCTGGGGCGGATTAGCCCACCTCTCAGCCGACAGCACCACAATGACTACCCATGCGCCGCTTCTCAGTGCAATAAGTACCCTCCTCATCCTCATCTCCTCCTGAACAACCCATACACTGCCATGTTTCATCGGAGAATGTGCCAAATCCATGTCTATTTTTGCAAATGTATCTATATGTACTATATTCTGCTTGCCAAATGACTAAAGTGACGAACGCTGTTCATTATTTGAAGGATCTTCCTCTGTCCTGTCAGGAAAAAAAAAAGAAAAGAAAAAAAAAAGATGGAAGTTTACATAACACCGACATGACCAATTTCAGGTTTTTCTTTTTATTACGCTGCCATTTCTCAACCAGAAACTACAGAAAGGCTTTAAAGAAATGTTTATCATGCTTTGGGATTCCTTTTACATTCCACAAAGCAGTATACAGCCAGTCTGGCAGCTTGTTTGATTTGATGTATTATCCTTTTTTTTGTTTTATTTAAGAGAATATGCAGTATTCTAATCTCAGTTCCAACACCCAGGCATGTTTATAGTGAATCTTCTTTATAAGAAGACAACACATTTTACACCTTTACTTGTGTAACCCCATTTTACAGCAATTTTTTGGTGAAACATAGAAAAGAAAATGACCTAAAGAGAGGCAGATTAAATGTAAATAATGATAGTGTGTTCAAAGAATGCCTTTTGTCTGGTAAAGTGTACCAGACAAACTGAAAAGTATATAATACAGTCTAGCTTGTTCATTAGCACATTAAAACATAAGCTTCAAGTGGCCTAAGCAAAACACAGCGGCCCACGGTTCCATTTGGTGACAAATTTAATGGCTCTTAATTGGATAATAGCAGCAATTTTTTGTGGATGCTTCAGCACTTCTTGATTTTGCAGAGAACCGAGGTTCAAATGTTTCTCTACTGTTGTTTCAGTCTGCTTGTGCAAGTAGTTATATTTTTATTAATAAAACTATTTTGTGGAAGCAACAAGCCTTTAATGCTGTGTGTGATGTTTACTGTGACAAACAAACAAAACGTTCTCTTTTTTTGGCCAGACTATACTATAGTGCCCAGGCTGGGATATATATTGTGCCTATATGAATTCTTTTCTTTTTCTTCTTTAATTTCACTGTGACCATACTTAAAAACTGTTAAGATGAGCATTCACATTAATATTACTAAATAAAACCAAAAAGAAAAAATACAAATCACATTATACAGTAAGTAGTGATGTCCTTATAGCAGTACATTATTACTTTTTTCCAGTATTACTTGTAGTTCCTATCAGAAACCTGGTTTGACTCAATCAGTCCTTCATTCTTTTAAATCAGGGTGTAATTTCACAAATCCAAACAATGGCTGGAGGAGCCGAGGAGAAATCTGGAACCGAACCTGCGTTCTCCTCATGAAATGACCAGCAAAACAAGCAAAAACAAATATTCTTTCTAGTTTGTTTCCATTTATTGTAATGTTAAGCCAAAAGACACCATCGCACGCTGAAAAAAATGCCTTTAAACTTTTTGCATAGTACTGTATATATAAAATCATAATACTGGAGCAGCAGCAGCAGCTGGATTTAGACAATACGCCCTTCAATAAAACATCAGCCTTCCACTCATGAAAATGTAATACATTAGTGGCAGAAGTCCAACCAACAGTGAACTGTCCAACAAAGAAGTGAAGGCTTTTGTGAGGAAGATGTGGATGTATATGCGTGTAATTATGGTTCATGCGCTGCGGAGCAGCAGCAGGTTAGTCATCCAGGTTGCGGCACGGTGCAGCCAATCTGAATGCACTCCAGAGCGGAGATGGTGCTGAAATTGGCTCACTGTGTGCTGTGTCACACAGACCTGGCATCCTGAACGTGTCCCTCTCACAGTGCTGCCATCTCTCATCAACCGTCTTCTGCCTAATATGCCTGCAGGCCTTTCCGGCATTTCTGGCAAACTACTTTATAAACGGTTTCTTTATATAAATTCTGTATATACAGAGACCTGTGGCGTGTTAGTGCCTCTGGCTGATTCTTCACACTAATATTTGTCTATGCTCATCATGGTCAATTACATCAATATTGACACAGAGGCTTTTTCATGTTGGTGGGGTTATTTAGGTCCTGGTTATGCAACAGACTAGAAAAGGGCTTAGCAGTAATAAGGAGTTTTTCCTGTGTGTTTAACCTACATTTGCTACAAAGGTTCAGTCCTATACCTGCACTCTTGGGGCCATTTAGTCCAATTCCTGACTTCGTTTTAGCCCTACTTGATTCTGTGCTGCCTAAAATAAGCAGAGAAGTGAACCGACACATTGATACATGTTCATTATTCTGCAGGTAAGTATAATGAACTGGTGATGTTACTTCATAAGCGTATGACTGATACTGGCCTCTGCGGCTCCCATCAAATCACCATCAGTGATGGTGGGCCATAATGCACGGCAGAGGACAATCTGTTAAAGCACCGCTATTGTTCACGATGACAAAAAGGGGGCATTTTCCCTCTATACGATCGTTATCTTCATTGGGACAAGATATGGAAGATATAATATGGTTGTCTTACACACATACACACAGCGAATGACCTTGCCCCGATCAAGACCTGCACGTCTCTGCAGCACTAACCCCAGAGCGTGGCTCTCAGGAATGATGATACTGCCCTTGCCTGTTGGGCTGTAACTGCTGAGACAGGCAGTATGGGTTGCAGAGACAAAAGGGCCCACAAGGAAATAATACTATCTGATCTGACGGTTCACAGCTTGTAATGCTCTAGAGTAAGCCCAGGCTTAATGCTTTGAAATTTTTCTTTACGCCCACTTACCCCAAATTAAGGCTGCAGTAAATACAGGGCTATCAGGGATATTTATAGCAGGCTTGTTTGGCTGAGCATCGTTCATCTTCTAAAATATTATTTTAGGGACGGGTTAGGGTTGCTTGTGCACAGGATATAAAAGCTCTCTGGACCAATTACGAGCAAAACAACTGTTCTGGAGATTTCACCCAATACACTCTTGTTTCCCAGCATGAAAACTTCCATAACAAGAAGACAAGGTGGGAGGTGTTGCAGAATAAAATAACAATGCACAGGCAGAGCCATCTGCTTTCGTATGCAAGCACTGAATGTGATTTTTTTTCCTTTCATATTTATTCATAGTTTTCATCCCATGTTTATTTTTTTCTTACAATACTCTTCAAAAGGTTGGAATCACCAATGAAATCATTTTATTCAATAAAAATGTATGCAGTGTAGATTCCAGCAGAAGGTATTTTAAATTTGTTTTCAGTTTGCTATATTTTTTTCTTGTAATTAGTTATTAAATAATAAGAAATATACTATAATGACCTATTTAAAGAAATTTAAAGTAAGTTACTCAAGTCTCAAGGCAAGTTATTAGATCATTATGGACATATCTAACATGTGCATTTGACATCTTCCTACAAACCGGTTAGAATGAACCAAGTTAAACCACGTTTGAGTAGGAAAGAAGTCAAAATCTTTATATGTTTATTATACGTTTATCTATTGAAACAGCGATTCCACACATTTGAATGGTAGTGTGAACATTTGAATGGTTGGGTAAATCAGGTAAGTCCATAACTGTGTATTAGGTGAACATGTATATTAAGTAAAATTAAATATTTGCTGTTATAAATTGTGTATATGACTATTCAAGCAATCATCTAAACAATCGCTAGGATACTTGATTACGAACATGACTGATAGAGACAGCACAAAATATATTAAAGGGAAATTGATTTTCCAACTGATTTTTGTATGCCTGTATAATTATTTTCTTTCGGTGAGGGTGATGTGTATACTGTTCAACAGAAAGTCAGAATCACTCACAGCAGTGGTTCCACATGTTTAAGGCCTTTAGAAGCATACTTTTTACTCTATTCATGCTATAGGGTTTTTTTGATTGTACGGAAAAACACAGAAGACACGTGTAGGTTCACTTGTCATTCTGGATCATTAATAAAATGCGTACATTTGCACTGTAGACACTGTGACCTCTGGCGCATCACCACTATAAATAAATCTATTTCTCCACATCTAATCATATCTAATCACTTTAAGCAAGGGCAGCCTGTGGCCTGGTGGTTAAGAAGTTGTCCCTGCAATCGAAAGGCCATGGGTTCATATCCCAGGACTGCCAGTGGCCCCACTAACATATTTTTGAGCAAGATACCCTCCCAACACTCTTCTCCATTGGTGAACACTGGTGGAATTTCCCTTCAACATCTTGCCGTTAACAACTGTGTCTTTTATACTACAATATGTATACGTGCAATGAGTTCAGGAAAAATGTGTCTGCAGGAAAAAAGGAGGATATTTACAGACATGCAAATACATGGCAGTAATTTTCAAATCAAGTATTCACGTAGCCATGAGGAAGTGAGATTTAGTGCCCTGTTTTCTTATAAATCTCACTTCACACATGCTGGCGTGCTCCACTCAATTCCACGGTAAAATTGTCCCTCATCAATCATGAACTGATCTTCAGCAGCTCATGACAGCAAGATTCATGGACTGTGCCATAAATTACGTCATGTTCTGTTCTTACTACTAATTGAACTCCAAGATGCCAAAATACCCACTGGTCTGATTATTCCCTTTTAAGTGTCCTGCATGACCTTGCCAGGGACAGTCTACTGTGTTTTTGATACATAGATGAATAACCACAGATTATTAAACAATTATTAAATGATTTGATGAATAACTTGCAGCATACTTGGCCTTTCCAAACATATTTGTTACAAACAAACAACTGAAATAGATTTCAGTTTAATTAAAAGTAAACAAAGCATACCAAGCAGTAATCCAGCTCCATGCTCTCCTGAACTAATTATGAGCTGCGGCCAACATCCAAAGCGCTTCATTTTAAGGGGAGTATTTTTAGATTTAACCTTGGGACTATGATATATTGAGAGAATGGTGCCACAGGCTTTCAGAGACATTGAGATAACTTTCATATACTCCTGATACCTCATTTGACCCCATTTATTTGAATGGAACCTTTCTGATATCATAACTGACCCCATTTATCATAAACGGGTCTGTTTTTCACTCGGTGGTCCTGCCATGTAGCCATTGTCCTGATTATGTCCGAGCTCTATCCGATGCTGCTTTTGTGTTGTTTTTATGATAAAACCGATACATAAACACAAACCGTCAACAATATCAGGCTTTGTTTTACAAAGATTTTATCTGTTAAGCATCTGAGGAAGCAAACTGGACTTCAGCATTACCTAGACTGGGAAAAACCAGACTGTGCTGTGGTTATTTGTTGTAGGTGCATGCGTGTGTGTGTGTGTGTATGTGGAAGGGGGGCTGGTTTAGGTACTGGGCTCCTGAACAGAGCTGTAGAATCAGAGCTGACACTGATCTGCAATCCAATATAAAAATAGTGGATTGAATATCAAAGGACAAAAATAAATAAATCTGTTCCAGCTATAAGTTACAGTTGATGGTATTATACTGGGAATTTATTTTATAACGAATAATTTTGAACACATTTTCATTGAAAAGAGTTAGTGACTTGACTTGTTAGAGTGTTTCAGTGCTACTTTTAGATTGCCAGCCTGTGTGGAGTGCTTCTATTTTTAAAAAAGCATATATTACAGCTTAGTAGTTTTTAAAGATTAAAGTCGGTTTGTACTATCATATTGGTATTTGAAATACAGATGTATATCTAGATGTGGACATGGAAAACTTCTATATGCTCCTCCTCTCAGAAGCTGGGGGTGGAGCTGATGCAGGCATAATTCAGGACACCCAGACAACCATCTGTTTGAGGTACTCCTCGCTACGCTCCCTGATCGATCTTTGTCATTAATCTGTCTCTGGCCACTTTCCACTATCTTTTGTGTGTGTGTGTGTGTGTGTGTGTGTATATGGGGGAGGACACTGCAGCAGGAGCACTAGCAGCACTTCTGCTCCCACGCCACTGTTTCATGTCCGTTTCTATATGCTGCTCAAAGGCAGGTCAGACAGCTTTTGGCCATCACTGCTGTGAAGCTCTGCTGCTCACGCTTTAATGCAGAAGCTGCTGAATGGCCTTGAGGTCTGTGAACTATAGGATATAGCAAAGACTGAGTCAGACGCCACAGTGCATATTAGTCATGGGAAATAACGCTTATTTTCTTTTCAATTCAATAAATTATATTATTTAAATATTGAACATTTGAGCCTAAGGTCACCTCACCCAGTGCCAATAGGGCTATAAAGTCCCCCACCATTTTGCTAGGAAGCAATAAAATAAGTTTCATTCGATACCTTTGAGATAAGCTGAAGCGGCAGTTGAAGCATTTTTATAGTTTGACCCTTTAAATCACATGTAGTTCCAGTTTAAAGACCCAGAAGCACATGGACTATATGTTCTTATGAGGGACTCTGTAACTGCAGCCTTATCTTTCATATACAGCTGTTTAATGGAGTGCAGGTTCACATGAAGCCATAATTAAAATAATGTTGCAGAACCTTTTGAAAGTAATGAATACATTTTGATGGAGCTTCTTTTGTTCACTCACATAGATATAGATATAGATACATACATATATACTAATATGATGTGTATGTGTGTATGTATAATATTTTATAAATGCTAATGATGTATGTGTTTAAAAGTCTTAAAAAGGAACACAAAGGAGGCAACATTTAATTAGATACAGTGTCAGCATCACATTCATCTGAATTACTAGAGGATCACTAAAGCAGTCAGATTATTCAAAGATGACGTGCATTGCTCAAGAATGGGTTTGAGTCATTAGCAGTCATTGTGAAGGCAATATCTGTGGTTAAAACCATACGACTGGGCAACCAGGTGGGGTGGGGGGGGGGGGGGGGATGTGTGATCCATGACAGGAGAGACCAAGAGAAGTGCTGCCCGAGGCACACGGCTTGGCCAATCACCATGGACACAAGCCTTCAAGGACGACCACAGTCACTCAATGTGACAGAACAAGGTGCCTCGCAGGGGTGAAACGAGACTGCCAGACATGAACCAAGCCACATTAAAAACACTCCTTGCAGCATGTCAATATCAGTTAATGCCCGTGATTATAAATAGACCCACTCTGTTCTGCTCCAAAATATTGCCTCTAATTCTTTTTGACCTTATAAAAAGGATTCAGTGAGGAATTAAGCATTGCGAGCGCACTAATTCATCCAAACATGCACCACAGTGCACAATGTAATGCAGGCTAATTCTAAGAGTTATTGTCTAAAAACAGTACCATCGCCTCAATCCATTTAGTTTGATGAAAGCATGACAGGAGGCTGCGTATAACACACTCTGTGAGGCCACCCAGTTCCTGCTGCAGATGTTATCCAAATTTTTTCACGGTTACACAGCAGCAGCGTTCTCAGGGTGAACCCATACCTGCCTATTTGTAGCTAAAGTAACGGTGCAGAACAATAGCACAAATGATGCATGCTGTAATTTGCCACATGGAAGACAATGCTGTAGAAATGATTCACCCTTGCAAATTGCAGAGCAAAACAGAACAATTAAATACCCAAAATGACACAGTCTGTGTAATGACAACTGGCAATATGCATTACGACTCGTTTTAATATCAATAAGAGCTTGGATAGGAGCACACTGGGATGACCACTCGTAAGAAAAAACAGCTTTAAAAATATTTGGGGGTACCTTTATATACACTTGGCTTGCAAAAAATGTAGATACACACCTAACATCAGTAGTTCTAGTCATTAGTCATTTCTTGGCAACTTGCTCATGTTGTCATAATATTTTGATTTTTCACTTTCTACTAGTAGTAGTAGCCTATATTTGTCACATACACTTTTACATGCAGTGAAATGGGACCCCTCTGACCAAACATACACAAACTTCACACTTTGGGGGACAGGTCAGGTACTAAGAAATATAAGCAAGCAACTGGCATGAGATACATGAAAATGGTATTCATATACATTTAATAAAAAATGAAACTGAGAGAAATTACTCAGATGGCTATAAATACAACAATTGTAAAAAGCCACTGGTAGCAGCTTTGAGACGTCTACAGTAAGACGTAATTAGCCTTTTGCCGAATTCCTTTTGGTAAATCATCTTCAGCTCTCAAGAGTTATGAGAGTTCCTTTGTAGTTTTTCTAAAAAATTCAAGCCATGAGACTGGCAAGGCCATTAGGCCACCTCCACCTTTTTAAGTGTTACTTTGGCTTTATCCCGTCATCCATCATATCTTCTTTCTTGGACAGAGGAATCTGTTGCATCACTCCATTCCTGCTTCCTTCAACAGTGCCCTGTGGTGTGTGTTCATGTGTGACAAATGGCCACTTTACAATTTAATGCTTCAGTACAGTTTGCTGAGAAGCAGCCCCGTATCATGATGCTCCCACCTCCATACTTCACTGCGGGCGGGTTTTCTTTCTCAAAACATGAAACGCTGAATTACCACCAAAGAGTTATATTTTTGCGTTGTCTAGCCAGACAAAAGTAGCTCTGATTTCTATAAATGCTTTTTTTAGTAAAGGTGTTTTATATGTGGTGTAGAAACAGCAGTGGGCAGTTCACTGCTTATTGTTCTCCGTATAACTTTTTTTTTTACACATTTTTACTGTATTAAGATCTTTTTAACTTTTACATATATTTATATATAGTGTCTAAATACTTTTTATCTCACCACCAGTTGTTTATAAACCTCTCCCTGTCTAGGTTCTTGATCCATACTTTATGCATACTTGTTTTCATCTTATCAAAATATAATAAATATGTGAAGTATAATAAATGGCACAAAAATGGTCTGAATGCGTTTCCCCATACTATATAATTTGTCCAGGGGTATTAAAACCTTTTCATGCAATTCTGTGTTTCAGCAATGATCAAACTGAAACACCCTCACTGTGCTCCCAAAGAAAGAGGTGGATGTTGTATCTGAAACATAATGCACTGTGTGCAGTTTACAGACCATCCACATATAAAGCAAAGTTATAAAATGCAGGGATAGGCCTACTTTATGTGAGATGGTTGGTACAATGGTTGGTTGTTATGAAGTGCTTGGGCATCGACAGACTGTCCTTTTATCCTCTGCACTGAAGTGAATAAGATACAGCTGTCAAATATTCTTTAAAATGCATAAACATCCCACATACATATATTTTCTCAAACTGAATACTGTTCCTCTTACATGTTTGATGAAGAAATATCATGGTTCAGTTAAAAGGCCTTAGACGAGGACACAAATAGGGTTTGAGACTATTCTTTCAGTCCAGGCTTTAAAAATTAAAGCATTCAATTAAAATTAACTAATAAGACACATTACCACTAAATTTGAACAAAACAGCATTAGACATTTGTCCTTTAAAATACACCAACTGTCAGATCAGGTCTATGTAAAGCAGTGCAGTGTAATTAAAATATCCTAACAGATTTGCACAACTGCTTGTGTGTGTTTGCAAGTCCCAGAGCAAAACCTCACTGGCCAGCGCTCGTTCCCACGCAGTACAGACACTCTCGCGTGTGATAAAATAATCATTGGTGCGATTTCATCTAAGAGAATGCACAACCCGTCCCACTTTCGTTCTCTTCATCTCGCCATTTCCAACGCACTCTGCTTGGATTAAATATTTACAGATGAGGGGACTGTTTGAGGGAGAGGGATTTCTCTTTCAGGGGACTCCTCCATCACCCACACTCCCCTGGTGCTCCCTCATCAAACCGCTCCAGTTACGCAACTGCAGTAAATCAAACGAACAAGCTTCTAATTGTAAATGCAACAATGCAGACATGGCTCCCATTACCATGCTGCATGACGGCGCTGCATTGCTAAATGCCCGGCAGGCATCATTATGTACAATGTGTGTCACTATTTCTGACGCCACATCTGAGACACTGGTTCAACACAGCCCTAATGAGACACCACCCACCACCAACACCAGGGTCAAAGGAAGTCTTAAGACAAGGAAAAGAGCAAACACTCACATCTGGTTTGGGTACAAAGGCTCGCCCAGGGATGGTGAAGCAGTTTTTAACGGTGCAGAGATACTGGGCCATGATGGAGAGGCGGCTGCGCTGTCTGCTCCCAGTGCTGGCTGTTAATCTCTGGAAATGAGAAAAGTAAAGCATCACTGCTTCTGTGTGAACATAAGGCACAGACGAGTGCAATATGAATGTGCATTCTCATTATTCTGATAATTATTGAAAGTTTTTTAAAACTTCATAACAACATATATCATTTTGGATGTGTCGTTATAAAACAATCTGATTTCATTAACTGCTTAATTTCCTTTGCTTTACAAGTCATTTGATTTCTCCCCTCTTCCATTTCTTTGAGTCAAATTAAATAAAGGAGGTTTATTGTTATTTCAGCCATACACAGTACACAGGGAAACATAAGACGTCATAAGTGCAGGCAGTACAGGAATACACAGAGTTTGAACGAATACAGCATTATTCTAACAGTAGAGTTGGTTAGTGGGCAAAAATTGTAAATACTGAGGTAGATAACGATAAAGAATTTTGACGATAACAGCCGCAGGACCAGGGTATTTACAGTGGCAGCTGCGGTGTCCATTTTTTGTTTATAGCATAACAAATCAGTGTGTATATGTGTTGTTTTTGGAAAAGAAAGAAGTTCAGCTTTGTTCAGTGGTGTGTTTATGTGATTTATAATTTGGTTTAATTAAACTTCACAGATGTTTTTAAATGACCCAAAAGCCTTTTTCCTTTAACTTCAGAAAGTCTAATTTTCCTGACACATATTGCGAATGGTGGAAATGTCTCACAGTATATTTTTGTTATATTTCGCCATAGCACCCGTCTTGGAATGTAGGTTACGGAGGGAACTTTGAAACGTGGGCTTCATTAAAATGTCATGTTTCTCTGGTGAACTGGTGAGTACAGTTTACATGGGTTTTCAAGGTCTTTACATCAGCAAGTATTTGCTCTTGGGGGAACTGACAGATGACTTAATATGTTAATGAGTGACTCACAGCAGACTATCAAAATTGTTCATGTCACAGACATCTTTTCTCTGAAAATTAGTGAACATGGTAGTACACGTCACATGTGGCAAATTAAAAACAAAAAGGCACAACCAGTATTCAGCCTTAAACAGGTTCTGGGAAGAAGCTTAACATCATTATCATCATCATCAAAAGCAATCAAAAGGAAAAAAAAATACTAACCTCACCTTACACCTGATCTCCATCAATAGTCTGTGGACATACATAGTCCAAATGTTTGTAGGTGCCCATTGTGACGGTCATGGTGTGACCGCACATGGATAAGTGTTTCTTTATTATGTTGCACATGGACATAGACCTTTGTGCCCACTTTTAAGGGTAGTATTTATAGGAAGCCTTACATCTATTTGCAAAATGCACTCATACAAACACATTTGTACATAAGCATTTTATTATGTAGTTGGTGCACAAACTTAGTCTTATGAATGTGTATGTTGCATGTAAGTATTACCAATTGTGTGCCTGGGATGCTGCCTCCATTTTCCGGTGCCACCGGTAACCAGAAGAACATTTATTTGGTTCCTAGGGTAATTGGGTAATGTAATGCCTGTGATGGCTGTGGGGGGAGGTCACAGGAATGGCCGTAACAAAATTAGATTTGTGTGTTCTCTTTGCAGGCCTGGAAGTGGGACGACTCATGTGCTTATGTGTAAAGAAACACTTCAATGAGGAAAGAATAATTATCTTTGCATCAGGGTTTGTTGTTTGTTTGTTATACGTTTTTGGTTAATATGTGTACCCCTTTTGTTTCTTAGATGGTGCTGGTCACCTTAATATATGTCATCTTGTCCTGTGTAGTAGGAGAGTGCGTGAGGGAAGCCCTGACATGCTGATCATTGTCCTCTGCCGAGATTAGAGGTGAGCAGTCTGGAAGCTGTTTTGCTTCCTGGGTTTGCCTAAGAAATTTAGTCTGCTTATTTTCTGCTTGTTTTGATTGCAACCGTAGATGCTTGGACTTGTTTTATGGCCATACCCACAGATGGTATCCTAATGGGGTCCACCACACCCATTATGAGAATTCAATTACTATAAGGAACACACACCAATGTCACAGGTGATCACACATAGCTTGAGTAGCTTCAGGTCACCATAGTCAAAACAAATTATTGACAAAATGGGTCAAGCTGGTGCTTTTTAGGAAACCCAAAGTATTAGTAAATACTTGTTTTAAGTGTAACATATGCCTACTTTGGGATATTTCTCTTTACTTTTCAAAAAAGTTCACTTTTCAAAGTGAGGCAAGATGAATGCAAGGTATCAACTCTTACAGGAAATGAAAGCACAGCCCCTATAAGAAGAGGAACATAAATTCCTCACCTCTGCCACTTCTTTCTGGAAGGTGAGAGTAAGTCTTGTGCGTCCAAATGCAAATGGTCCACTTCTATTAGCTATCTGCTCCAGCCACTTGATGATGAGAGGAGTAGACACACTGAATGGAAGGTTTCCAATGATGTGCAGATTAGGGGGTTCTAATAACACACAAAACATCCAACATATCATATTATATACACCTCTACTAACTTGAGACGTTTAGACGTTCACTAGAAATTTAGGAGGATCTCAATTGGTTCAGTCATCTTGTCAACATGTCAAATGCTAAAACCTAAATGTGCTCATTGGTTCATGCAGTCATTTTCTTCCATGTTTGAACATTTCATTTCTTAAATCTTTCAAACAATGTAATTTATTATTCTGTGCAAGAAATCTCTTACCATCCTCCCATTTACTGGCTATGTGGGTGGGGAAGCCTTCGTCCATTCTGTGTGTGAGAATATCACCATGGACTATCCTGACCCTGCCGTGGGCAGCCTCAGATAAGAGCTGTTCAAAAACACAATATGAACATCAATATAGCATCAGTTACCAGTCACACTTATATGCAAATGCAACATAAAAACTCCCCATCAAGTCACATGTCCCGTTAATCTTTGAAGGTAAAACTACTTACAGTGGTGTGAAAAACTATTTGCCCCCTTCCTGATTTCTTATTCTTTTGCATGTTTGTCACACAAAATGTTTCTG
>JBBPDB010000001.1:42151340-42162044 GCA_037974465.1 Brachypetersius altus | reverse complement strand
TGTGTGTGTGTGTGTGTGTGTGTGTGTGTGTGGGAGAGAGAGAGAGAGAGAGAGAGAGAGAGAGAGAGAGAGAGAGAAAGAGAGAGAGAGATTATTTACATCTATAAAAAGGTACATTCATTTATATGCCTTTATTTGGTGTGTATTGTCTTAGTAAGGAGGCCATGGGTTCTTGGAATGATGCCATAGAAGAACCACCTTTGATTCACTAAAAAAGTTCTATGAAGAACCTCATTTGTAAATGGGAGGTGGGAAGTTTAAAGAACCTCCGCATGAACGTAAGTGGTCTACACCTGTTCAAGGTTTTTCAAGACAGGAACCAATTAAGAATTTAAGAATGCATCGTTGTTATGCATCATGGACATCAGTTCCATATTAGGAGAAAGACAGAGAGACTCCAGACATCCAGATCTTTCATTTTGCCTTGGGATGGAAAAACACGGATCTTGTTGGTAACACTGGTGTTTGTATGTAACATCTCTCCTTTTGGATCAATTTAAAAGGGTTTCGAAGCTGCAGCTGGCACTAGCTTTCTCCCTGTAATTCGCTCTTCATGGTGCTGAGCTGCGTGAGCTGGTTTTGTAGGGCTGTTGGGTGACTGGCTCGGATCGGCCAGCTAAGTGATCCTCACCTCGGGCCAAATGGCGCTAGCCACTCTGAGATGCACCAGCTATAATTATCTTAGCCTGAGGAATCAATTAATGCTAAGCGCCATTGTTTTCAGAGAAGATCGGAGCATTAATGTTTAAAGATCTGAAATATAAAAAAAAAACATGCTTTCAGGGACATTCTCTGAATGCTGTTAACAAATAACTTGATATAAAATCATTTATTTATGGCCTGTGTCTATTAGCTGAATTTGACTTGCGGTTAATTTCTACAGTTTTACAATGTTAAAATATGCATGTCCTCTTGACTCTTGTGTAACCATTGCCGACAGTTCTGTTGGAAAAGTTGATTTGTATTCAAAGCAGACTGATTAAAACTCAAAATTTATAAGCTTAATATTTATTGTAGTAAAATGCTGCATAGTGCTGGGAAACACTATCAAGTTGTGTCTGTAATAAGCCACTATTTGAGCGATCATAAATTTAGCAGTGCCATCACACCACACCTTCATTCAAATCACACAGGAGGATATTCAGCAGCAGACTGAAACAGGTTGTAGGGTGATCGAGGACTATAATACTGAAGGCCGCTCTCCATTCCTCATTCTAGCTGAAGAGAAAAGGCCCCAGTGTAGCATAGCCGAAGCAGTTCTGAGTGGAGAAATTCCCTAAGGTCTGTAAATTGGCTTTCAGAAAGAGGGAAAAAAAAAACCCCATTGTCCTTTACCTTTGAGGTTGCATGTCATTTCTCAGTGGCTCACACTTGGGCAGATTAAGGTCAAGTGGTTCGTTTTGTCTCTCCTTTGAGTGGAGAGCGAGAGTGAAAATCTGACGGTCTGTAAGAGAGGTTTCACGTCCATCCCCCAGTGGTTCTCTGGAGACGGGGCTCGATAATAGTATGTTGGCTGAGAGCCAGAGCTCTCCTTTGGTCTACACTACTCCTATATGTTCTCAAGTCATATCTGATGGAATATGAACAGTGAGATGCTTAACAGCCTTTTAATTGATAGAAGCCTTGAATGTGGGCCAACACACATTCTGATTTTCTGATATAGTATCTCTAAAACAAGCCGTTTATGGTGGAAGCACCTTTATTGATCACTGACCTGTTTTTATTCAGCGAGTGACAGAGAGAAGGCCCTACTTTGAGTTTTTTGCTGCGGTAACTGAGACATCATAATGGAATAACTCACCATTGTACCAATGCAAATGTGTATTTAATATTATATAACTTTGTGATACTGTATTGTGAAAACACATTTACATATATGCATCTGTCATTATTATTATTACTGTTATTATTATTAATTTCTTCTTCTACTTCTTATTATTATTATTGTTAGTAGTAGTAGTAGTAGTAGTAGCAGTAGTAGAAGTAGTAAAGCCCTCAAAACAATTTGTATCCTTTGGGTCATCTACATGACAACCATTCAGCTTCAGGGCTGCTTCTTGAATGAAGCACAGTACAGTGAGAACTGAGGTCATTTATATGTGTTAATTTTAAAAGCACACAATCAAAAACAGACTCTTTCATTTTAGGATCAAGAATGGTTGGCAAATGGTCACATAATTGTGAAATTACTTAAGAAGTAACAATCATTTTGTTTCATAAAACCACGGGGGAACGAAAAAAAAAAACAAGAAAGATTGGCTTTTTAAAATGGACATCTATAAGATGGATATGGGGACTCAATGTTGCTCATTACCTGCTTAAAATAAGTGCAGTACCTTTATCCAATTCAAATGCATCATTCATGTTTCCTTAGATGGATTTCTCAGATAATTGTGTGTGTGTGTGTGTGTTGGGGGTGGCAGTATATAGATGAAACAATATGCAGAACACAGTGAGCAGCACCTAAACGCTCATTCATCACATTCTTCTTCACTGAGACACCTTAAATTAAGACATCAGAAAGGTCACTTTAGCAGCAGGTTCAGCTTTTCTGCTTTAAATGAATTCTGTGATTAACTCTTAAGCCAAGGAACTGTATTTTTTTTTACATTTCAAAAGATCAAATGGCTTTTCACATTTTTTTATTTTTGGAAAAAACTTTTTGGTTGCTTTTCATTGCCTGCATTTAACCACAGCAAGTCTCAAAAGTTGTGAAGTCAATTTCATTTGTCAAGTGCCTACTCTAATGAGCTGACTAAAGTGAGCTGGCTTCAAAATAAGTGTGAAACAAGAACAGTTGTCTTTTGTTGTTGCTTACATTACACTTGCAAATTGGTGGTGCTTAGCAAAGTACTGGGTTTATGTTATATCCTCGGTCCCAAAGAACACCACAAACATAACTCTTTTCTTCTTTTTAATTTATGGAGCTGCTTCTGCGAGGACCTTTCTGATGGGGGACTGCTAAACCCCAGTGTGTGCAAACTCGGAGGCCTCTTAAATGACACACATTATCACCTGCTTAAGCATGATGGAGCACCCCTCATTAACCGTAGTGGTGGCTCTGCCGGCACAGGAGAGGAGAGGAGAGAGGGAGAGAGGGAGAGCTCAGATTAGTGGTGGGGGCTCTGAGGTAGTATGCTGTTACTGTATTTTGGAAAGCCTGCACAGAAATGCTGAGCTTCAAGTTTTATCGCCTACATAATATGCAGTCATTATCTCTAATGATTCTCGAGCCTCGATGGGCTGCTGTTTTTGGCTTGAAAGTTCCCCGAAGCCCACAGCTCAGAGCAAACATCAGACAGTGGAGAGAGCCCGGAGGCACACAGGTGGTCTCAGGCTGAAGATATTATACTTGTATCATGTGCATTTTTTGAGAGCGTGCTGTATAATTTTGGTCCGTGTTTACCGAGATGCTGGACCCCTGGTTTCTTCTTGCATAATCATTGAGGATGTAAAATCCTGAACGTCTTCCAATTAGCTTCACCTTTTTACATTCGGCTTTGTATTGAAGATATAAAAAGTGGACAAAACTCATATCTGAAAGACTGGGAGCAGCTTAATTAACCCATTTTCCACTTTAAAGCTTTTACAATGGCCTTCAGAATTGTTGGCACGCTTGATAAAGATGGACAAAAAGTGTTTCTTTATTTAGTTTGCCAATATTTCCAGAGGGCACCATCCGTCGGTTTTTAACGTGTCAGGATGTGTGGAGTGAAAGGACTGCTGTCCATAGAAAATGGATCCATATTATGTTAACAAAAAGCGTTTTTCTGAACGTTTTATTCTACTCTTTTTTAAATAGTGTTATTTTTCAGTGCTTTCAATGTTATTTTTCAGTCTTTTAATTGTATATGATATTGATCAAAACACGTATCAAACTACTGTTTTGATTGAGAAAGCAAGTGAATAAGAATATAGTTCACTTCAACAGTATAGACGTGATTATATGGTGATAAATACATAATTCCACACGCTGATCCGTTATTCTATAACCGATGCAAATGTTCATACACTACCGTTTGAAATCAGTGTTTTCAATAAATTAAAAAAAATGTAAAACATAAAATTTTTCTGAGATAGAATAAAATTCATAAAATTTGTAATCCACTAGAAAGTTGTAAATGTTTTGACACAAAAACTATATAAATAGATAATTGCATATTATGATTTTCATTGTATATAACGTAAAAAAAACAATCAGTGATTCCAACCTTTGGAACAGTAATGCATCACATATTCTTGCTTCTTGAGTGGTCATTTGGTCATATCACAAATGTAAGCCTTTCTCTGTTGTTCCTAGTCTGTGAGTTTTACACTCAGCATCCTCAACCCCTTTTTATTCCTCCCCTCTTCTCCTGCCGTCTCTTCTGATTGTTCAGGGCAATCTCGCCGATGCAAATGGGACCAAATAGGTTGTAATTGCTGTGGTGTGATGATTATAACTGGAAACTAATGGTTTCCCAACACCAAGGTCAGGCAGGGTTTAATTAGAAGAACACAATAGGTGTCACTTTCCTCACACTTGTTTCTCGTCTGGGTCTCCGCCAAGACCATGCTCCCTAAAATAAACGGGGTGCCAAAATAAAGATGCTCCAATTTTGTCTGAATTGGAGCCGTTTGGTAAAGAAGCTCCAGAGGGGTTTATTCAGAAATGGAGGACACCAAATCTGTTGATGACTTTTGCTCATACGCTTGCATTTAAAATAAAAACATTCTATCACCTTCACCCTTTAAAAATAAAGGTGTCTAAAGGGGGTCCTAAGGCATTGTCATTGAAGAACCACTTTTGGTATCCTGAAGAACCTTTAAATACAAGGTTCTGTAAGGCAGTGATTGTCAAACCAATCCTTAAGGGACCTTGGTTCACATAAAGCTTTCTCCTGAAAGACTGGGATTTGAGGTTGTATAAAACTGTGGACCATTTGGGTGTCCCTGAGGATCCGTCTGTGAACTACTGCATCAAATGATTTGAAACCTTGTTCAAAAGTTAAAGCACCCCTACATATAGTCATATGCAAATGACACACATCTGTACTTGCTAATACTCAAATGTTTATTTCAACATAGTGGGGAAAATGCATATATTAAACAGCTTGTACAAAAGTTACAGCAAATTTCTGTACTTATTTTCACTTAGACAATCAACAATGACCACGGTACTTTAGGTTCTAATTCAACTAAAGGTTTTCCATAAAACCTTCCATTCATCCCAAGAACCATTAAGGAACGTTTATTTTTCCTTTATTTAGTGTGTTACAAATAACATGGTCGAAGATTTCATCCAGCTCTACCCATTCCCATTAGCATCAGATTGGCTTTATTTTTCCTGTCCACAACAGACTGTCCTTGTCTGTCTCTATTGTCCACCTCTCCTGGACTCCCCTGTGGAACAGAACTGGTGGATGGAGTTTTAAATGCGTAAGATCAGGAGCAAAATGAGCCAATTTGAGGAATCTAATCAAATCTGCGAGCTGTCCGCCTCAGCGTAGCACTAACAGGGATGGATAAGACCGTGCGATTGCTTTTCCAGCCATTAGCCTGTCCTAGCTTGCTGTTTGGGTTATTTCTTACTCGCCCTCATACCTCTGATTAATTCATTAATTCACAACAAAGCTGAATTACATTTCAGCATGGGTCCTCAAATTGGATACGCCAACGATTCTCTTTTTCGCTCCGAGAGGGGGAAATGCAGATTTAAGGTGAGTGGGGTACAAAAAACCCCAGCACTCCTCTCATTTGCCTTTAGACTTTGTTTAGTTATAATGTTTTATTTATGGCCTTTGGAAGCTCAGTGATTTTCGTGAATCACCGGCCCAATGAGGCAAATCAGTTCAGCTGTATTGATTCGGCTGGACTGTGCCTCTCCCTCGACTTATAGCTCAGCTCGGCTCAGATTGAAGCCTTCATGCTGACTCCTAATGAAGGTCCCGTGCCCACAGGACACAATCCAGGCCGCTCATTCAATATCTCCATTACAGCCCTCATTATACGGGGCATCGCTTCTCGCCTTAGCCTGTGGTACAGACACGACTCATTGAAGTGGAGGTTCTGATGCTCCAGCATTGAAGCAGTAGGTTCCCGAAAGCCCCCCCGCTCTGCCTTTTGGCTTTTTGCTGAGGCTCGTCGACCTTGATTTTGCTGACATGAGGTCCCCTAGCTCTGCTTGTGCTTACCGCATGCATCGGCTTCTCCGCTCGCTCTTTCCTTCCGCGTTTGGGAGCCGCGCGGCCCGGAGACACGAGACAGGCACTGTTTAAAATGCGAGGTGTTTCCTCTGGTGCGTATCGATTGGCTGAAGCTGCCCAGGTCCCACTCTCCCTTGCAGGGGTAGCTATTCATCACATCAGGCAGCCATGACTGGGGGATTCAGGCCACATTGCTGTCAGAGGGGGCTGCAGCACTGCAGAAAGTGCCGCCACCTCCCTGACTTATGGTTGCCGCCTCTCCATTTGTTTCTATAGAGGTGACTCCCTCTGCACAGTCATGTGTGGATAACAGCCCTTTTCCGCATTTTGTCCGTGGGCTTTGTTGATTCATTTGTTGATGGAAAGTAAATGGCTCTACAAATTGTATCTTTATGCAGATTTTGAAATCTTTTGAAGTGCTGTATGCCGGAGGTTCACTTTCTGTACCCTTTAATACCATTATTGTATCCATAATTGACCATTGAAATGAAGGGAACAAGGTAAATGATTTAATTGAATGCCCCTCTGGAGGATTTATTACTGTGTGTATTCCAGCATTACTGCGAGCGCTCTGTCATTTGAATACGGTTTGAATAATGATACATTAGAGGTTACTGTATGGTTTAGCCAATTTATTTTCCATAACATTTGAATAGATGGCACTGGGCATTCCCCAGTCAACGCTCATTGCGATGCACCTTGAATTTTCCAAGACATTTTTATTGATAATAAATTTTGAAACCATCAGCAGGCGTTTGTCCTGCTCTACAGTTGCCTGAGGTTAGCTGTGACAAGGACGAGGAATGGCTCAGCGTCAAATTCCTGTTAAATAACTTTGACAGAGAGATTTTATTGTCTCTCGGGGTAGGATGTAATCAGATGTGAGGCAGAGCCACGCTGAGGTAAATAGGACATGGCTCTGCTACTGCTGCTTACACATATTTCTCTCTCTCTCCTCCCTTTCTCACTCTCTGTCAGTCTCTCTCCTCTCTCAGTCTTCCTTCCTGTCTCACACACACTTCTCACTCTCTATCTCTGTCTCTCATTCTTCCTCCTTTTCCAACATACTTTCCTTTCTCCGGTTTTTTTAATTTCTCCCTCTCTCTACACTCTGTCTCTCTTCCTGTCTTTTCTCTCTTTTACTCTCCTCTCTATGCAGCTGTCTCTCAATCCTCTCTTTCTTTCTTTCTTTCTTTCTTTCTTTCTTTCTTTCGTTCATTTTTGTTTATGCCTTGTCTTGTATCCCTTATTTTCGGGCCTCATTTCTTCTGCCTTATTCAGACAGCACAGTCTTTCCTTTTATTTGTGAAATTGTTTGAATGCTTTCCCGCAATCACTCTCATCGGATGTGTATGGATGCGTTCGCTGTGTCGACATCCTGAGTCAAATCCCCATCCAAAGAGGGGATGCTCGCCGGGGCAATACTCTAAATTCATTGCGGGGTAATCCTCTCAGGCTCTGCGGCTTGCCCTGGTGCTCTGGTTGCCAGGGCCCTGGCCCTGCTAAGCCGCTGCCGCTCACTTGCATTGCTCTGTTTTAGACCTACCCACTGCGCTTTTGTCTTTTTTGGCTCTGGCGCTTTTGGAGTAGTGTGAGAAATCGCGCCCTTGTGCACTTACTTACAAATGCACGCCTCCGTTTGCATGACATATCATCTTGCAGCCCGCATGCAGGGGGAGGCGTGAGACGTATTGTTCTGCATTAGGCTAGGACAGAGGCTGTCCGAATGACAAAGGGCGAGACACATTCGGGACTGTGTGCCGATATTTCTTGGTGTGTGTGTGTTTGAGGCAGAGAGGGAGAGAGAGCATGGCTGATACCAGGAGACACGGAGAGCAATTTGGCTGGAGGGATAGATGCTGAAAGAGAGATGGTGTGAAAGAGGCAGCAGAGGCAGAGTTTGCAGTGTGCACAGAGCACACTGTTGTCCTTGGGCCCTCCTCCACTCCAGCGCTGTTCTGCTTCATTACCCCCTGCCACGGACAGCCTGCTCCCTGGACAGCCATAAAGACACGACTGTCCTCTCCACAGACAGCCTGGACTCAGCTCTCTGCATAAAGCCCCCCACTGCCACCACTACCCCCACCCAAGCTCAGAGGCAAAGAGAGCCACACATCTCCCCCACTGGGTCCCATCTCCCTGGAAACTGTACTTGAAAAGATGGGGCCGGATTTCAAAACAAAACAGAGTCGCTGTGCATCAAAGAGACTGGAGTAATTTCCTCTCCAAAGCAAGAAATCCATTTAACAGTGTTCTGCAGTGATATCTAAACACAATTATTTAAAGTGATTGTCAAGACAAAAATCTAATTTATTTTTTTTTCTGAAATATTTCTAGCCACCATTTAACATTGTGTACTGCATACCTACACGTGCCACAAACCACATCAAGCTTTCATGTACTGTGAAACAGACTTGATTGTTTGACTTCTCCACTGTATGACATACACCAGTCAGCCACAACATTTAAACCACGTGCCTAATATTGTTTACAATGCTTCGATAGGAGATATGTGTTAAAGTTACATACATATGAATGACAGGACCCAAGGTTTCCCAGCAGAACACTGCCCAGAGCATCACACTGCGTCTGCCGGCTGCCCTGTTTCCCATACGCACCCCGGCAATCCACAAAATGTAAAAGAAAAGGTGATTCATCAGACCAGGTCACCTTCTTCCATTGCTGGTTAGTCTAGTTCTGATACTAATGTGCCCATTATAGGCGCTTTTGATAGTGGACGGGGTTCAGCATGGGAAATCTGACCTGTCTGCACCTACACAGCCCCACATGCATCAAACTGTGATGCACTATGTCTTCTGAAACCTATCATAGCCAGCAGAAACTTTTCCAACAGTTGTGCTGCAATAGTTCCTCTGTGGGATCAGAACAGATGGGGTGGACTTCGTTCCACACATCAGTGAGCCTTGGGTGCACATGGCCCTGTCACTGGTTCATGATGTCCTTCCTTGGAACACTTTTGATAGATCTTAATCAGTGCACACTGGACCCCATAAGACCTGCCGTTTTTGAGATGCTCTGACCTAGGTTAGCCATCACAATTTGGCCCTTGTCAAAGTCACTCAGATCCTTATGCTTACCCATTTTTCCTGCTTCCAACACATCAGCTTCAAGAACTGACTGTTCTCTTGCCTAATATACCCCATTATTTAACAGGTACCATTGTTGCGAGATCACCGTCACTTCATCTGACAGTGATTTAAAAGTAATGGCTGATCGATGTATAGTTATTACTAAAAATGAACAAAAGTACAGGTTTCGAAATGATTGTGACGTGTTTTTTTTTGCTAGGCAGCACACTTTTCCCCTATGCATACAGATAACAGTATGTTATACATTGTAGAAATCATGTAAGCCATTGTTTTGTACAGTAACACTTTGAGGAAAGGTTGATAATGCAGTTGTACAATACTAGATGTTCGCTCTAAGCTTGCATTCGTTTTTAGTGAAAGTAGCGTCTTGGTTCAGGTCCAAGAAGCAAACCTGTCTATGCTGATTTTTATCTTTTCTGCTTTAAAGCCCAAAATATGGTTTTAGTATGTGAGTGTGTGTGCATGTTTGTGTAAATATCTAATTATGTATTGAAAGGTTTCTTTTCCTTTCTTTTCTTCTGCAAGAAACTCACTTACCTCAGATGTGGTCGATCATCAAGATGTGTTTGCAATCCAAATTTTGTTACTTTTGTTCAGGACTGGAGCTAATATAGTTAATAAAAACTATAGAAGTCAATAGTTATCAAATTATATCTGTAAATACATCCCCCAAACCTTTTTAGCGCTCTTTCTCCTGAGGTGGTCTTTGAAAATAGGCCCTGTTGAATCTGCCCTCAGCATTTGGCTGCATATTGATGTTTTGTTCATTATAATAGTTCACAGTAAGTCATACTGTGTCCTGAATCAGGTTCAGGGCACAACATCTCCACCACATTAATGTAGATATGGATTTAATTTGACTGGGATGAGAGAAGTTTTGCAGATGTATTTATTGAAACATAAAGTTTGAGTGGAGACTAGTGTTTTGTGTTTTTTTCTCTCTAAGGTACTCCAAACATGTACTGACATCTTGACTGATAATTTACATCTAAAATAAGAGGAAATTGTTTTTTAAAAGCTCTTCTTTTTGAAATGTAGACAAGATAAAACTCCTGTTATTAGGCCAAGCTGTTAACATCACGATTTAAGTGATTTTGCCCCTCTTAGACTTTCATCTGAAAATAAAAAGCAAAAGTGAAAAGAACTAAATCCGTGCATGAATGGGTGAGAGGCCAGGATGTGTGTGTTGTTTCTTTGTATCTCACATCAGCATTAGCTGACAAACTTTTGAGGACAAGAAAAATACTGCCTTGAATCTGAATGATCTCTCTTGCATTTAACATAAGCAACATTCATAAACCGCAGTTAAGTTAGTGATTGCAGTAACTTAACTGTCACAGCTCGGTCAGCGGCCAGTAGAGGCCGCTGCTTTTTGTTTTGTTTTGATGTGCACCTGTTCTATGTTCCTG
>JBBPDB010000001.1:42105056-42141581 GCA_037974465.1 Brachypetersius altus | reverse complement strand
GGTTCGATTCCCAAGACTGCTAGGCACCTCTGAGGTACCCTGAGCAAGGTACCGTCCCCACACACTGCTCCCCGGGCACTGTGTTCATGGCTGCCCCCTGCTTCACTTGGTGAATGGGTTAAATGCAGAAGAAGTACTTCGTGCTGTTCACACTGTGTGCTGTGGTGTGTTCACGTATAACCAGATTGTCACTTTCTCTCGCACACACACTCACTCTCTTACACACCCTGGTGTTTGGTTAACTATTGGTTGAGAAAGTGCTTGATTTGATATGCAGCAGAGCCCGCTATTCAAATGTTAATATTGGCACCCACCATCTTGTCGGCTAAAATCGTGATCGTGATTAAACTTCGATTAATTGTGCAACCCTAATCCCACGTCTACAGGGTAACAGCAGCAGCTCATTTTAAGTCTGGGCCAGTAAACGATACAGAAGCATTAAAGCATCAGAACTTATTTCATCTTCTCCTCTGGTCATGGACAGCTGAGAGCTGATCAGAGCTAATGATCTCTGTGAAGCAGGTTTGTGCTTCTAGTTTAGTCGTCATGTTTAGTTGTTCATGATGCATGATCATTCATATGACATTATTCAGTCGCACAAATTTCATGTTTGGAAAGTCAGATCTCAGCAAAACATTCTGAATTGAGCTGTAAGGCTTGTAATGTCAACACAACCTGTCTACAGAGAAATATAGACATTAATAAGAAAGACAGTAAAGGTGTGTAAACTGTATTTGTAATTCGCATATTATTACACATTACCTTGAAAAGACCTTTAACTATAAATATCAGACATCTTGTTTCTTTACGAACATTTTTCCATTACTGAACAGCACACACTGTGACCAACATCATGCTACTGATACAGTGATTTACTGCTATTATAACTGCATCCAAGCTTGGCTATATTCACTTCCCCAAAACTCAGAGACCCTTCGAGTGATGAGAGGAGGAAGGTGTAGGTGAGTGCTTTGTATTCACCCACTGAGCTGACTTTATGACTCCTCTTAGTGCAGGGACCAATTAGTAATCTGCCAATGGGTAACAGGCATTTCACACAAGAAACCACCAGCCCTGACACACACACACACACACACACACACACAACCACATGGAATTATCCACTTGGCTCTCAATATTATCAGGCATGTCGTCTCTGTATGTAATTACAATATCTGTGTCTTGTTGGATCCATTATAGCAACAAAAGGTCCTTACAATCAGGCCACTTTGGTGAATAATGAGGAGCATACTTGACTTTCATTGAGAGATGTTTCCCAATCTGATGCCATTACTGCACACAATCGCTTCCATGCCAGACAAGCAGCACTATGTGGCTATACGGGACATAAAGTGATGGTTTACAGTCAAATAACACACCCCACTGCTTTATGAGTCACATTAAGAGGTGAATAAAGCAAACCACTGCGGCATTTTGTCATTACAGATAAACTATACATGCTAGTGCTGTAGTTTTGTCTCAAGACTTTTGTCCATTGTTTCTGACTTGTCTTGAGCTTTTGTCTATTGTCTCTGAATAGTCTCAGGTCCAGCTACCGTTAAAGCAAATTATTTTAATCGTTTTTTTTCAACCAGCGCACTCTGTGACAACCAAGCTCAAACCAAATCACTGCTTGTTTTTAATTTAGCAAACTGGATCTGACACATTTGAATTTGAAGAGAGGATTTGATTTGATTTTATTTGAATTTAAATAAGTATTGTTTTGCTAACAGAAAAAAAAATCTTTACATGTTTACTTTAAACCTGTTGATACAGAATATAAACATATTTCTTCACATAACTATCTTTATTCATGCAATCACATCATTTTAATGGATCAGCAAAATGAAAATACTAGAATTCTAAGCATTGTGTTGTTTATTAGTTACATCGCTTTTAAATGATTCAGCTATGCAAACTGAAAGACCAAAGACACTTGGACTGGAAGAAAACTTTAAGGGATAAGCCTAGAAATGGTCGTATTTTGTTATGTTTTAAAAGTAGTGGTGTCAGGGGTTATTCCAATTACTGTCAGGGGAGGTGCTCATTGGGCCCCAATCCAGTAGTTAAGTCTATGTGTATCATAATATAGTATGTTATAAAAGTATATTAAACGAGTGTAAAAAACCCACACTGGGTCTATGAAAGTTTATTGCTTCATTGTTTCTTAACTGCACCAACGGAATCAAGAGCCTTGCCAAGTCTTTGCCCAGCCTGAGCTAAACTAGTGAAAACAAGCGGTATTTCTGCTCTGGAGAAGTTTTTTGTTGGTGGTCAGTTTTGTACATGCTTAGATACAGCACACACACACACACACACACACACACACACACGCACACACCAAATATTCCTGAACACAAACTTAGTTAGCCTTCTGTTGATAAATATGCATTATGATCTCTCTTTGGCTGTGTGTGTATCTCCAGCCCTTTCTTTCCTGCACTGTGAAAGCATTTGGAAAAGTTTTTGGGTACTTGTTTTGAAGAATTTTTTGTTCAAATTAATGCTGGGCAAAGACTGCATTTTTTCTTGGCTATCTGTGATTAATTACACTGTCGTATGCAAAATTAAATGCTTTATTTAAATGTAGTGTATTGCATACTACTATAAGAAACAAAAATGCAAAAATCATTTGGTTTGGAAATTCTATAAACAAATAAGGAGCTTTTAAACATCAGTGTTCCCTTTAACACAGTTACACAATTAAAATATTTCTGTAAATCTCAACTTAAACATTAATGAAATAAAATATAAAACTAAAGCTATTTGCCCCTGCCAGGCCATCTCGTTTGTTAGAAGACCAGAGCATGGGGGCAGAACCATAATTGCAGATGCTATATTAAACTATATTAAAGTTTATGTATCTGAATGCCGTGTCATTAAAGTCCTTGTTGGTGTAATGTTCTTATGTTCCATTACTTATGTTCACACAGCGCTTTAGGTCTCGGCTGGTTTTCGTGGGTGTCCGGCGTCCCATTACATTTGTCCCCATTATATGGGCAAAGTAATAGATATATAATATGGACCCCTGAATCCCGTGAAAACCAGCTGAGATGTGGTTTTCCCACACTCTGAGTAGTAAGTAAATACTTGGAGTTACAACGGTCTCCCTCTTAACTTACACCGTTGGTTTACAGTCAGTGCAGGCAATCTGGTTTGCGCGGTGGAAGAATAAGCAGTTACGCAGCGTAGGAGTGAGGTTTTCCTTTTCCTTTTTCTGTGGCTTATTTATGTTTTTATGATTTTACAGCTGTGCTAGGATCAGTAAGTGACTTAGACAAGGTTATGTTTCGACTTACACCAAAATATGGGTTACATCACTGTCGAAGGAACGGATCTGTGCTGTAACTCGAGGACCCCCTGTAAGGTGTTAATGTAATAATAACGTGTTAATGTGCCCGGGCCTAGTTCAAATGTTTGGTCGTTGTTTTAGAAGTGTGGAAAAGTCACTAAAGCTGAACCCTGCTTTGACTGAATCATAACCAAGCAATAATGTCGGATCTGTACAAACTAATCTAATGGACACACAAGCAGACAACTGTGCTGATATAATATAGATCTCTTGAGAGATTTCACTGAGCTGTATTCAACACATACATGGTATTTATTACTCCCTTTGTTTAAAATAGTGTCTCTAATGGTCATAAAATGAAATAGCTAAGTAAGGATGCTCGTTCCTAAACTACGAGTTGATCTTCAAATGGACTCTCATTTGGACTTGGTCTTCTTTACATTTGGTCTTGACTCTGTCTTGACTAGTCAGATTTTTGGACTTCTCTTGGACTCAACAAGGTGGTGTTGACTACAGCCATAATATCAACTGTAGCCTAACAATAATTCAAACCAATTGTATTTACAATTTAATATCAAACACAATATCAAAACACTTCTGTACATTTTAATGCACAATTAGCATTTCCTTAATTAAGCCTGTTTAATGTGTATTTTTCCCCTCACTATGTTACAGTTAACAAATAAGTAGAAACTGTTCACTATGATGTGCAGAAAAATGACATATGTCATTTATTTTATGTACAGCATGTGTTCAATTAATTTTACTTAGAAAATCAACAAAACATCTCATTTGACTGGGGGTGCTCAAACGTGCACTCCTCTATACAGAAAACAGCATCATTTTAGAGACAGGACTATTGTGTGTCCTTTTTTAGAGAGAGGTTAAAGAAAATAAAGTCACATAGATCTGTTAGCTGATTTGAAATAATGTATTGATGCTGTGTAGGTGAATTTTTGGGCTGTATTTTTTTCTCTGTTTTTTGCTTGTTGCAGTGACTCCAGCCTAAGAAAGTCAGACACATGTCTCCTATAAGCAGAGCAAAAGATAAGAGCAATGACATGAATAGAGACCTTGATTCTGGCTAAATGAAAGAGAGAGAGAGACAAATAGAAGGCCTGAAACAAAAGAAAGAAAGAAGGAGGAACAAAACAGGAAGATGAAGAGAGAAATAATACATGAGGAATTAATGAAAGTACGAGTGAAATAGAGAGAGAAGGAAGGAAAGAAAAATATGAAAATGAAATAAAGAATAAAAATAAGAGAGAAATAAGCAAATTGGAAGAATGAATGAGGAAGAATGAAAAGAAAGAAAAAGAGACGAAAGAAAGAAATACACAGTGATGTTCTCTTTGTACGATTCTGTACGATTCTGACGCATGACATTCTGGCTCGGAGTGCAGCGTTCCATTAGCCATTCTTTTAGAGGAAGCCAGGCAGGCGTAATTTTCAATAATCTGTCACAGAAACAGAGAGCGCCACAATTTCACTTTGAAATAATCAGCTGTAGACTATTCAGTTTTATCAATAAGGTGACGCTGGATGAAGCTCCAAGGATTATATGTAAAACCGAAGAAGCTGAACACTTAATTCCAATTACAGACATCAGGAAAACGGTACTGTACTCAATGTAAATGGGGAGGAATCTTTCTCTGCTTCATGCACAGATTATGAGCAGGAGTGCGCCTAAATTGCAACGGTCCATCAGTCACATTACTAATTATTCCCCTACTTTGTCCTCATATCTGCTCATGTGCCGCTTATTTACACTCCTGTAATTGTGGGCTAATCTTTTGAAAGAGATATGCGGAAGGAAAATAAGGGTGTTTTCCTCCAGTATGATATTTGATAGGAAGCCTGAGTGAAGGATTCTCATCTACTCTATAGTGTGCCCTGTACAGAACTCATATATGATTGATAAACCTGTCCCATGTGTCCGTGCAGCCTGATAAACTGCAGGAAGAGAGGGAAAGTGGGCCTATGCACAGTCTTCCAGCTTGCAATGCTGAGAGTTTAGCTTAGCGCGGGCCCGCTAACATTAGCAATGACTGGCAGCGAGTTCTTACCATTAAGTTTTCACATCAAAGGGATTTAGTAAAATTCAGCACAGACAGTTAAAAGTGGGCGCGCTGTGGATCTTGTAAATGCAGTCTTTGAGTTGTGCCTCTCGGGGGACACTTCACACACTTCACCGGAGAGGGGCTGTGTGAAGAGCGCAGCCAATGACAGCCATCAGGAAGACTCCGCTACACACAGCCCAAGCCACGGGGAGTAGGTAAGTGTTTTCTGACTCAAACAGCTCTCTGTCTCTCTCTCTCTCTCTCTCAAACCTATGCTAAAAACTAAAAACATGTATAAATGCTCTCATGTCTGTCATTTTTTCTCAAAGCCACAGTTATGCTGATCCAGACTTTACAATATGAAATTACGAAGGAATAATTCAGCAAAACATCATAAGTGATAAAAAAAATTATATTATTATGATCATTCCAGATCATAATAAATGTATAAATAAAAAATAATAGCATAATAATAAATAATTTAGAAATAATAGTTAAATAAATTATTAGAGGGTGCCAGTCATTCTTCACCTACTGTATAAAACTGGTCAGTGTTAATGGGATTTTTTATGGTATTTTTTTCAGAACGCTCAAACCTGAGGGGATGTGTTTGTTCACTTGTGCTTTTTACTTTAGACACTAATGAGTGTAGAAGTTATCACTTCAATAACTACATAATTAAATTCAAAACATGTGATACCGCTATTTAATGGACAGGAAATGCAGCATTTTAAATTATTACTCCAAAATACAAAGATTTGTAGGGTTGTGTAATAAAAAAATTACCTGGTGGTGAGTGTTAACAATTATGCTGAAAATTGTCAAAGATGGTCCTTGACAATACAGGCCTGTGATGAAGGTGTCTTAATACAAATGCACTATATGGACAAAAGTATTGGAATGCCTGACAATTACACCATCAACTTTGCTGATGTTGCAGTCAAATACATAGACTTTAATATGCAGTTGGTCACCCTTCACAGTTATAACTGCTTCCACTGTTTTGGAAGACTTTCCACAAGATTTTGGAGTTTCTGTGGGAATTTATGCCCATTCATTCTGTAGAGCACATCTGAGCTCAGGCACTGATGTTGGATGAGATGGCCTGGACCACAATCTCCGTTCCAGTTCATCCTAAAGGTGTTGGATGGGGTTGAGTTCAGGGCTTTGTGCGAACCACTGTGAACTCTATCATGCAACGATGACTTTATGGACTTTTGTTCACTAGGGCACAGTCATGCTGGAATAGAAAGGTTGTTCCCTGAACTGGAAGCATGGCGTTGACCAAAATGTCATTCTGAAGCAGTAAGGGCCCACCTGAATTCAATAATAAAGAGGTGTGTCCCAATACTTTTGTCCAGATAGTATACCTGTTATTGATAATCCTCGTATCATACTACAACAATGTCTGCCTTTCTTGACTTGCAAGTTCATGGTGTCAGTCAGGAGTTTGTCGTATTTGATCTTTGAGAGCCTATTTAGATACGGCATCACAGTTTGTTTCGCTAACCTCTCAGTGCAAGTCAAAACTAGTCCAACTCAAACAAACTACATGGCAGATAATGGATGTAGGACAGCTTCCGTCCCTGCAGTCTACCTATGAGCAGGGTGTTCTAAGGCAAACCATCATGATGAAAACGGATCTATCTCATGTGCAATACAGTGAAGTACCAGCCATCACTGAAGGGCTTTAAAATACCATGGTGTCATCTAAATAGATTTGAAAACTCTTTTATCCCTACTTCAATCAAATTTTAAAGAGCAAGCCTAACAGGGATGGAATCAGTATGACCATTTTTCAGTTGCGGTGCCTTTTTGGCTTTATAGGTTTTATCTGCTTAACAACAGTGTACATTTTTTCTCTTTCTTTTTCTTAGTGTATTTGATTATTCTTTTCTTATATATGTTTATTGTTCATTTTAGCTGTCTTGCCCTCACTCAAGTGGATTTTTTTCTATGATTTGACAATTATTTGACCCTTTAGCTCTTCCAGAGTGTTGTGCTTACATCCAGCATCCATGGGCAAATCTATGCAGCTGCCTGGAAATCTGACTAAAGATAACTGGCACCTACAAAGCGAGATAACACTATAATGGTTTCTGTAAAAGATTTCTAAACAATGTTTGTAATTTTAACTGTCTGAATGTTCTTGTTAATAAATAAAAGTTAAGGGAGACTTTAAAAGCCAAGACGAGATGCAAAAGTGAGAAAAATCTCTGAAAAAATGCTCAGGGACTGGTCTACTTTGTGGACACATCATCAACATGGAAGTTCATTAGAAGGAATAATGGCCTTTACTGTTATTCAGGCTTGCGTTTTATTGAACGTTTGTGCTATGATGATGCACATGCAAAACAACATGTGGATGTTTCTAAACTTACAGCATTTTGCAAGGAAAGTGGAAAAAAATAGAAGCATAGACTGAGAGCCCGTCCTACTCTGGTCAACAACAGATGGTGCAATGATAAGCTAAGAGGAATAGAGCAGTAACTTAAAACATATGATAATATAGAATGGATTGGATGAGGTTTATGTTTACATTCGTTTACGGCATTTAGCAGACACTCTTATTGAGAGCGACGTACATTGGTTAAAGGAGGTTTTTTAAGAAGACCACCAATTTGGAGCTTTAAAGTGGTTAGTATAAACAGGTAATGGAGCTTGTAAACCAACAACTGCATAGCTACCATATAAGCAGTACAGAAAAAGTAGTAGATTGTGTGTCAATGTATGTCATTTTTTGCAAAACCATGCACCTTTTTTTCAACCCTTACGCGATAAAGTTGTGAAATGTCTTTCAGCATCATAATGTCATATTTCTGCCATTTCACCCACCTTCACACTCAGCCTTTGATTTCACAGCAGAAGTCTATAAGCGTTTCCGTATGGTTTCTCATTCCATGGTGTGTATTTTAGAGCATGGCCGGTTTTGCCTCTTTCCCTCAGGCGGCTAGCCCAATCCATCTCTCTGAGGGCCCTTGCAGTCTCTCTCTTTTTGCTTGTCCTTGCACGCTGATCAATGCAAATGCTGTTATTTAGCCAAGCCTGAAATTAAAAGGCTTTGGATCAATTGGACGCACTTACACACAGCAAGGTGGACTCATGACAGCCCCGTCTCACGCATGTGTGTGTATAGTATGAGTCATAAGAAGGGTTCTGAAAATACTATATACACTCCCACACACATTTATCAGAGCCCAAATATAAAGGTGTGCTAAAAGTGGGTTTATATTTGCAAAAAGTAGGGCCAGTCTCTTGGACATGGATTAAACCATTAAAGCTAGTCTTTGACTAAATTGCAATGCCAATGGTATTTCACATTAACATTCCCCTTTAGTCTATGCTTAGGCTAAATCTGGGTCTGGGAAAGTAGCCCCTAGTGATTCTGTTCCTGCATGGGTTCACAACATGGACACACACCTTTCCTTACACTCACATCGTAAGTTATGGGTGTATTGAAGATGGGTTTATATTCGTAAAATCTAGTCTTATGTCTGCTGCGCACGGTTACAGAGCATGGATACACACCATCGTTTATACAGACACACCACACACACGCACAAAGACACTCATACGCTGGTGCAACACTGCTGAACGGAGCTTCAGTGAATACGGAGCTTTTTTTGAGCTGACCCACTTTCTGTGCTTGGCCGAGTGTGTGTGCTGCTGGGGAGATCCCTGCAGATTCCCCTCCAACAGAGCCTCCGCGGCCCTCTCACACTCGCACACACACGCACACACACACACACACACACACACACACACACACACACACACACACTCAAACACACACATGGTGGCATATCACACCCCCAAACACACAAACACACACACACCCTCTGGACCCGCAGCCCCACAAGCACAATCACATCCCTGACACATTAGCAGAGAAGCACAAAGCATCCATATTCATACAGGCAAATACAGTCTATTAGCATCTCCTTTGTGGACTCTTCACTTTTCCCACCCAACCTGCACCATTTCTTTCACGCCTGCTTGCCACCGCGTGGCCGTCTGCAGTCCACCGCTAGGAAGTGCACTCCCTTTCATATCCCTCACATCCTAAATTTTTGTTTTTTCGGCCCTCATGTATCACAAGGCGCTTACAGTTATAAATTAAACATACATGCAAATGAGCCAATGTGCCATTGTTCTTCTTTCCTATTCAAATGGATCAGTGTGTCTCTAGATTAATTCAGGGACATTGGAGTGTGCTCCTGTATGTCAATGGGGACCAGACTGCACACTACAACCCCCCCCCCCCCCACACACACACACACAGTACGACTTCTGACAATACACACCTGCCACTGAATATTACACTCACTCACAACTGCTAAATTAATAACTAGAAACAATTCCGTCTTGAGTGTTGGGGGAATAAATGGACAGTATTGAAGTGTTCTTTTTAGAGATACATCACTGTTGTTCTGTTGGCCCTCTTCATTGTAATTTCACCCTTCCGCCATTAGTGGTCTTTTTCCAGCAAGTGCAGCCGACGAAAGCTGCACTTGAGGGCCAGGCTGAAGTCTAACATCCCTCTGTGTTAGTTACTCTACAGACAAATATCTAGTCTATAGGAAAAGTATTCTTCTGTAGCACAGTTCAATGATGACAATATTAACAGTATACCCATATACAGTACATTATACCCATATATATAAATACCTATTGAAAAACAGTGCTAGCTGGCCACTAGTTTTACGCACAAGATTTTTTTATTATGATCATAAGAAATCACAAGAAAGGAGAGACTGAAAGAAATACAGAAAATATTCATGAAAGGACAGTGTCTCCCTTTGTGTTTTTTTTCACACCTGATTGATAAGTATAGGTGATGCTCTTGCTCAGGCAGGTTATGAGAACTCCTCACTTATTCTAAAGAGATCCAGAAGAATACCACACAGATCCTGTGATTGCGTGTGATTTGAGCGTTTCAGGGCTGCATAAACAGGATTGAGTCGTAAGCGACGGCAAACACAAAACCAGACATGGAGCCTGCAGCTCCACTTCTGCTGAAGCCGCACACACACACACACACACACACACACACACACTCATTGTGTGGATGCTGAAATGAAAACAACATTACTGGTAAAAAAAAGGATATTATTATATTGTCATTTTATTCATTTTAATGTGTAATTACCATACATTATTATATCAGCACATGCAGTCTGTAACGGCACTGAAGGTGAAGGTCTCACCTATTTAGAGTATGAATACTAACACACTGTTTCTCATCTCCAGTCTGATCAACCTGTCCAGACAAGTCTGTCTGGATCTGAACCAGCTGGAGAAACAGAACCTGTCCAGTGCAGGAGGGCTACAGGACACAGAACCCGGGAGACAGCCTAGTTCAATCTATAACCGACAATGAATAAGCTTGGTGACATTTATGGGACCACCAGCAATCTGGGCTGAGTCTGTTTCAAGGCATGGCACTTTATTTTGACAGGCCTCACCTGTCGGTGGACTGTGCACCATTAAACAGATGTGGATTTATTGTTGTTCAACACAGACCTTATTAAAATTGTGGTTCACAACCTCACATAGCACACTCCTACAAATAGCTATGAAACCTCTGGATTATATGAATGATGGCAATCATTTTAAGACTGAAAAATATCACGCCTATTCAAATATCAGTGCTCATTAATAAGCCCACTTTACTGCAGAGACTTGTTTAAGTGGTAATTAGAGGTTAGTTGAGTTCTCTTTCTCCTCTTGATCAGGTGTGTTAGATCAATGATGGAAATAATTACTGAAGCAGGTACAGCTCAAAGGTCATGCAGTTTTTTCATGGGCTTGGCTTGTAATTCACTCACTCATTTAATCATGTTTGGCAGCTTAATGGTCTCCACTAGGGGGTGTTACTAGAACAGGAGCAGCTCTTGGTGCTCTTCAAGTGTGGTGATTGGCTTTAATGGGACTGTGAGATTTATTTATAAATATGTCTCAAAAGCATAATACTTTTGTTCTCCTGGGAAACCCCTTTTTTATTTTAAAAATCTCTTTATACTAAATGTCTTTGGTAGCTTTAAAAGAGAAAAGGACAATAAATAAATTATATTTGAAATTCTCTCTGTGCTGAGTTTTATGTAGATCAGGGATCGATTACTGGCTGGGCCATTTGGATCAGTGCCTGGGGCTCTTTGACTATCTTTGGCCACAAGACCATAAAACTTGAGACAACTACAGTACTTCAGTCATAAATATCAGACAAGCAAATAACCCTTGAATATAAACAAATGAGTAAATAAATAAAGAAAAGTTGGGATAATGGGGTATTTTTTGCCATTCAAATGGAACATCGGTGTTTATGCTTCCATCTGTTTATCCACTATAACTTGGTTTAGCTAAAGGGAAGGTATACGTTTTACACATCACAAATGCTGTTATGGTGGAGACACAGCATTGCACAAGATATTGTAGAATTTAAATCTGATATTCCAACATATAAAACCCTCACACACACACACAGCGCTGTGCAAAAATAATATTAACCTCTGAAAATAATATTTTAAAAACTGTTTAAATGAGCAGTGGGTGTTTTTTCTCCACATTGCTTTGACTAAATATACTAAAAACTACTAAAAAGAATAAATACAAATGACATTATGCAGGAAGTCCAGTATTAGTTGTAGTTTCCTTCAAAAATCTGGTTTGTTTTGAAACTTAACCTGTGTTGTCTTTACCACCAAAACTCCTTTTTATAAAAAAACAAACAAAAAAAAAAACAACAAAACTGCTACAATACTACAATATTTTTTGCTTGTGATGTAATGTTAATTTTGCTACCAGTAAGACATTTTGTCACAGACTGAAAAAATGGCCTTAAACAGTTTACATAAGGGCCTATGTAGGCTACAGTAGGCTACTCTGCATAACCGTAAATATATAGACATCATTATTTCTCTGCATGTGATAATGTCGATCGTGTGTATCTATATATCTTATATAATCTTATGATCTATATAGAGAGAAGAACAGAATGATAAACAGTAATCAGGTCTTCAATTTGTCCCCTGGTGCCGGCCTGCTGCGCTCCGGTCCTGGTTTTCCTCGCAGCCGGCGGGGGGAGGAGAGGCTGCCCGAGCTCGGCTCTCTCCTGCCATGCTGAGACACACACAGGCTTCTGCAGCCGAGCAGTTCCCCATATCCGGGTTAGAGAGAAACGGGGAAGGGAAAAGTTTCATTTAAAGCTGGACGCAGAAAAAACTTTGGGCATGGAGCCCCACTGAGCGCGCAGCAGCAGCAGAGGGGAGGGAGACACTCTCATCTCGGATATCAGGACAGACGGAACGGTTTGATTGTCTTTGCTTTGTTCATTTCTCTCATCTTTTTTAGGACGATAGATTTCTGGCTGGCTCTTAATCTTTCTCCGGGTTTGAGTCACTGCCCGAGATGTTGGAGTGACCATGGCCGCGCAAGTGGCATCAGCCCCGGCTGCGTCTGGCAGCAAGAACAAGGGTCTGTCCGGGGGTCTGGGGCAAGACCTAAACTCTGGGAAAAAGGGAGGAGGAGGAGGAGGAGGAGGAGGAGGAGGAGGACCAAGTCAAGGAGCCGGAGACCTGAGGAATAATGTAGAGCACCCTCGTCCCGAGGAGCTGAGCCTGGCGCGCCGGGTTGGTTCCCCAGCCAATGGATCCCAGCAGCAAAGTGGGAATAACAGGACAAGTTCGGGTTCTGCCTCTGTGTCCTCCACTTCTCCAACCATGGATGCTGGCTTGGTGGCCAACCACAAGCTGAGGAGTGCTTCTGGAGACCTTCACCCACCTCACCATCCTGCGCCCCACCACTTCAACCAGCTCCAGCAGCACAATCAGAGAAGTAACCACCACAACCACCCCCAGGGTCAAGGAGAGTGTGATAGCCAGCGCGGAGGGAAGGAGCATGGATTGGGCAGCCACTCTGACCAGATGTGGAGTAAAAGTGGAGAAGAGATGCCCCGCAGACCAGGGGAGCAGATGGGCAGCAGGTACGAGCAGGGCAACCACAGTGGCCACGGCCAGGGCACTGGAGGAAAAGGCTCGGGCTCGGACTTTGGTGGTTACTTTGCTGGGAATTCGAGAACAGGCCCTTGCTTTGATCAGCATGGTGGTCAGCAAGGCTTTGGCACCAGTTTGATGTATCCCGCAGCTGACCATGTGGAGCCTGGCCCCAATTCCCACGAAGCGTACCAGGGCGGTCAGTACGGCCCTTATCCGGGATACCGGCCCGGTTATGGCATGCTGGGCCAAAGCAGCAGTGGCTCAGCCTCTAATCACCCCAAATCCACCATGCCTTCATGTGGCAGTGGTGTAGGGGGCTTCCAGAGGTTCGGAGGACAGAACCAGCACCCTCCTGGAGCGACGCCCACCTTAAACCAGCTGCTCACGTCTCCGGGGCCAGTGAGGCGCAGCTATGGTGGAGGATATTATGAATACAGCAGTAAAGATTTAACTTCTCAGTTTGGGGCCCCGGGCCATGGCTGGGGGGGACACACTGCTCACCCTGGAGGGAGCGCTGGGAGCGCTGCACAGAATGTGAGCCGAAACCAGGTAACCACACTATAAAAAAATATTGTAACTTTTGTCCTCTCATATCTTTTCCATTTTTGTCTATTCCATTTAGTTGCACTAATGTGTACAGATGTGTTTATTGTTTTATTAAGGCAAGCAATGTACTCTTTTTTTAGGTTAGAATATTTTCTTTCTTTCTTTCTTTCTTTCTTTCTTTTATACCTTCAATTCAAATACCTTCAAGGCAAGGACCCACGCCCATCAAATGAGAGCTTTTAATGAGAGCTGATTGAATAATTTCCAACATACTGTGTCGTATTTAATATTTAATAATGCATTCGCTGTATTACGTTTGTCCTTCTCTAGTCTTGCTGTGTGGTTTTAAATTAAACTAGCTGATCCAGAATTTGCAATTTCTAAGCAAACCTTTGAAATCCTCTTCTCTTTAAACATTTTCTGCATGTTGGAAATATGATCCAAGTTTTTCATATAAAAAAAAAAAAATAACGCCCCAGAAATTAATAGAATGTTTCGAGATGTGCGATTATAAATGACCCAAACCCATCGGTTAGCAGGCCTCAGGTGTTTACCGGGACCTTTAGTCAGTATTACAGGAGCTGAGCTGTTGCCTTAGGGGTGGAATTTGAATAGCGGAGGTAAACTGACAGAGGCGCTCTCCCACAACCCGCTGCCTCTCAGAGTTCACATGAAATTGGACATCTGATTGGCTCTCCATATCCACGGGGCCGCATCAAATCTGACATCTCATTGGTCGTCCGTATCCACGGGGGCCACGTGCAAATAAAAGCAGTGAGTGGTCCCTCTTTAAAGAGGCTGCCACTGAGTATTCTGTGTATGCTGCAATTAGAATAACATTATCTCTGTAATGATTAAAAATGCTGTCTATTTATTACCTATTACTAAATGTTTTCTATGTGTCAGGCTCATACGTGTGTAGAAAGAAAATGTGTATTATGTGAATATGCACACACTGTTTTTGCAGGTATAAAATATATTAGTTGAAAAAAGAAATGTAAAAATATCACCTCCAGTATTTTTGTAATTGCCAATAACCACCCGAGTGCCTTTTACATAACGGCCTCAAAATCATTTTTGAACTATTTATCATTATTTAGCTATTACCTGTATGTAAGCACATCTTGTATGTATCTTATTCCTGAAAATCATTTGTTTTTCTTTTTTATCACCATATTTTTGGTGCTTCTATAAAAACTATAATAGACACAAACATTGTTGATGGTTGATGCTGTGCATGATTGCTCCCCATTTCAATAGGTGTCCACCACATCCTAGACCATTATAGGTGTAATCATATAAATATAATAGCCACTATTTCTCGTATGTTATGATACTCGCAAAGCTGTTAGGACCACTCTAGCCATCATTTGCAGGCGGCTGAAGGAGCCGCAGTGCCGGCCGTGCTGCAGACCTCTGCCTGCACCGGCGCTTTGTTTTTCTGAGTTTGTTTACATTGGCGGCTCTAGCCGCGCTGATTAGGATGGTCTGAGTGAAATTTTAATTTGCTCTGTTGCTCCTGATAAGGGCCCGGCAGTGTTTTCATCTTCCAGGATGAAACGCGACATGCAGGAACATAATTGGCAGATGGGTTATCCCAGGACTGCCCATGGTTTTGTTGAAATGCCAATTAATTCCAATTTGCTGCAAAAAAAATAAAAAATCAGCGGTGGATGTGTGCACACTATGTGTAATTAGCCTGCTAATAAAGTAATTGAAGATTTTATTTCAATCCAGAGGAAACATTGGGGTCAGAGGCGAATGCCGAATTAGCTCAAGAAAGCAGAAAGAAAGGCAGATGCAAGACTGTGGTATTGAAGGGGAGGCACATCTAAAATGATGCAGTTTTTTGAATCAGTTGCTTACTTTCCAAGGTAGTTACTGACCAAAGTGTGCCTATAATGTCTCTCCCTGGACAGCTGCTTCACCACAGTGTTTAAATGCCAGTTGATTTACTGTGATAACAACAACAATTCTCAGCAGCTCTTGTGCACAGTATTTTCAGAAAGACATTGAAGAAAGATTTATAATTATGGCAATTGCAGTTTAATTGACTTACTTAGGGAATCTGTGTGGAATACTGAACCGACCCCCATCAAAAACAGAGTGTGTTTGTACAGCCCTGTGTTGAAGGAATGCTAAAATTGCAATAAAATGAAGCAGAACTGTTTGCAGTTTAGTAGTTTTGGTGGACCTCAATAGCTCCTCGCCGTTCGGGCAGTGTTTTGTATTGAATGGGAGTGGATGGAACGTTTACAATGTGCATTTTGTGGTTGGGGTTGAATGACTGGTCTGGGAGAGACTGCAGAGGCGGTTCTCGGTCAGTGACTAAAGGAGTGGATATAAGAATGACCGAAATGAATAGTTTTAGAGGATCCACATTGCATTGGGTAACAAACATTTTTGCATTAATTTATTACAAATTTATTTTGGATACAGCGATTAATGAATGTGATCCAATCCACCGATCACTGTTGATTTATAGTTGTTATGCATTTTTGACACAACTCCCTAAAAGTGTATGCAGCCAATGTGCCTAACTAGGCATTTAATGTGGTGAACGGACTCCATATGTTCCTTCAGACGGTGATCGGAATCATTGAAATACTGTAGACTTGTTGCTCATATTTTCCTGCCAAGGAGCTCTGTCACAACAGGATTGTCCCTTATTTACATTCACACAGGCTGAATGAAGTCTAAACACTGTATTCTGTCGAAATTCCATGTGATTGGTTTTCACATCGTTTTAGCTCGCCAATTTCAATTACATGCTCCGAGCTGTCATGAAGGTACAGCTCGTTTCTCTTAGGCTCCTTCACAGGCCTTGTATTTGTGGCTGAATGCTCAATGTCACAGAACACAACCCTATTTATCTCTTTAATAAATAAAAAAACATTTAACGACACACTCAGCAGTTTATCAAAACAAAATAAGGACGCAGCTATTAGGGGAGAACATGAAGAGAGACATGAAAATATTTCAAGACAAATCAGTTACGTAATGCTGAAATCGGTTCGGATATATGGCTTAGAAGTGGATTTCCACAGGACCACCCAGACGCTGCCTCCCTTTTTGCTTTGAATCACCCTCCACCCTCTAAATTTAGCCAGCTGTGATTTCTTTTCAAGGGCTGTGGTAGCATGCATGTTGTAACAGCTTGTTGGCAGGTAGGCACAAATGTGCTAGAATGCTTGGCTGTGTTCTGAAAAACTGACTTTAGTGTGCTCTAGTACAGTAAAAAAAATGTGTGTGTCTGTGTGTGTGTGGTTCAGCGACGCTCTCGTCTGTACCGCCAGCACTGTCTCTCTCTGGTTATTGCGCTCCACAGGGGTGTGAAGAGGGGCCGCTGAGTGCTTGCTTTTGGGGAGCCGATGGTGGAAAGTAATGGGAAAAAACAGCTCCTATTTGAACTCTGGAGGGTATTTTCCATGCTACACGTTCTGAAGCCCACTGGGTTTGTGTGTGTGCACCTGAGGCACCAGAGATTTAGATTTTTTTTTCTTCACACCACATAACAAAAGTGATGAATTCCAGCACATTTAAGAATAATGTATAGTCTATGATGGGTTATTGTAAAGGGCGCAATAAGATGTGCCTGCAGTTTTTGGAATCTCTCAGTTCCTTCAGTCTCATTCCCACCCCTTTCTCTCTTCAGTATGGGTGGGAGCTGTGATTAAATGACATAACTGTCAATATAAAATATGACACAATGAGTATATTTTGTGTATTTTCAGTGAAACACATAAAACCATTACATGGAGGTTATTAAAGTGTCAATAAAGTGCTCCACCACACACCATTTTAGAACCACTGAAAGGTTCTTTACTTTCTTCTATGATCTAGAAGTTATTAATGGGCTATTCACTTTTTAATTTTTTCTTTATTTATACTTAAATAAATATCTTCATATGACTAACTTGTGGTTTCATGTACTAAAAATTAGTTGTCATTTTTTGGATTTTCTCAATATTCTACCCACTTTGAGCATCTCTGGTTACAGATTACAGTAGCTAGGAGTTTCCCATCACCTTACAACAAACCCTGGGATTGTGTGCTTCCTGCAAATCTTGTGAAGCACCTCTGCATCTTATTCAACAAAGCTGACTGTCAGTTGTTACGTCAGCTACCAGACTAATATTGCCTACTCCCACCCAGTGAGAGTGAAGTCAGTTGTGGTTCTTTGAACTTCTGTCATTGGATGGTTGCAGCAACATCGGTATCAAACCTGTGATCTTCTGAAGTCAGGGTCAATGTTTAGATAGTTCCTACGTTCAGTTTGTTTGTGCCTGATTTCCAATCCTATTTTGTGTTATACATATAGCTCTTATCATGCAATTAAGACTGATAAACGTTAAGTGACATCTGTTCTAATTGGCTGCCCTGTATTTCAACCTGGGCTGAAGCTGTAGGCGGAAGAGGTGCATATAGGTACATATATTTAATTCACAATGTCTGTTTTTGGAAGTTAGTTTTTATATATGGATGTTTTCAACTGGCAATTGCATTTTCATTTTGCATTGTTTATAATCTCTTATGTAAAAATAGGCCTTTCTAAGAGGGTAGCTCTGTAAGGCTTCACTCTATTGTTGTGAGATTGCGAGTTTGGATCTCAACAGTGTAGTGAGTCAAAGGAAACAGAAACGATCCTGCTTAATCAGATGCGGTGTTGTGCAGTAAAAAAGAATCGTAGTTTTTGATTGCATTGTTTAAACTGAAGCAGCACTGGTGCACTGTGCCTCGATTTAATGATCAAACTGGAATTGGGACGCATATTGCTTATTGTGAGAATAACAGTACCTTTCCTCTTATATTCTAGATGTGTTACTTACCCTGACTCTCGGCTCTGAATTCGTTGCTGTCACTCCTTCCTGAGTGTTTGGCAGTGAGCCAGCCCTGTGGCCTCACCTCTCCCAGAGCCTCTGTGACCTTCGCACATGTAAATTAGCCACGTGCTTCTGTTGAATGGGAGCGCGCCTGCTGCCTCCCTGAAGGAAGAAAAGGGAGAAAAAAAAAACCCTTTTCATCCTTGCCACTTTCCCTGCTCCCCTGGGCCTTCCTAAAACCCCTCCGTCCTCCGAGCGAGAGGAGAGGCAGAGCCAGGAAAAGCACGTTTGTAGTCCAGAGGGAGGACAGCGCACAGCGGGCGGACAAGGAGAGAGCTATATGTTCTGAAGCCCACTGGGGTGGTGTGTGTGCATCTGCTGCTTCTTTAGCATTATGTTGTGGACACCACTCCCCTGTTTCAGGACGTGTTGGGTACGACTCCTTTCAATACAAAGGATAGTAGCAATACTCTAATGAACTACTATAATAAAATGCTATAATAAACTAGTAGTAATAAACTACTACTATATAATTCTGTAATAAAGAATAATACGTCAGCTATAATTTTATTGTAGTATTTATAGCATTTAATATAGTTTTGTTGTGCTTATGTATTAAAGCATATGGCTGTCAACTATAATATTCTTGCAGTATTTACAGCATTTTCTATTGTTTTTCTAATACAGCTAATAAAGTATAATACTGTCAGCATTAATATTCCATTTGTTTTTGTTGAATATTATATTGTTTTGATAATACTTCTGTAATATTCTTGTAATACCTGTAGCATTTTACTTTGATATATAGTGTTCAATGCTTATAGGATGATATAAGATTCTTGTAGGGACCCTGTAGAAGTCTCTGTACTATTACTATTTTTTTATATGGCAGCCTCCACTAAACGTCCTTTTCCACCAAACTCTTGGTTTGCCCACTCTGGTCAAGCAGAGTGACGGAGTTTGTGCTCGTCCAAACTCGCAATTGTGTAATTTTAAAGTTGACAGGCTCTGATTAGTGTAACTGGCCGTGTATGAAGGTGTTGATTTAGTATACTTGTGTGAGAATGGGCGATGTTGTCAGTCACGTCTGGCTATGAAACCTGTCATTTTCGGGCCTACTGTCAAGTCACTACAGTTTCAGAGAGAAAACAAAAATCTGCCCGGAAACTGCTGCCTCTCATTGCAGGGAGGTCTGTTGTACATGTCCCCTCTCTGGGTTTTTACCTTGGCGGATGGTGGCAAATACTCTCTGCTTGATTTGATTGGTCATACGGGTCATTGATATTCTCGTGATATTTTGAGCAGAATTTGAATGAGGAAATATGATGACTATCCCTGTTGTAGCACAATCTACTAATGAGGCTAGAGCTGTGAGCCAAGAGGCCTGGAGCTGAGCTAGGAGTGTGAGGAGTGACATTGAATATGCCTGGTGTTCAAACGCTGCAGTTCCGTTAGATTAGTGAGGGGCAAGATTGATCAAATTTAATAGCACGATATTCCAAATATATCACACTAGTAAATGATATTTAAATTTGCATAAACAAAGTTAATGAGCCCTTCTTGACGAGAACTGTTGCTGTTGGACTGTTTTGTTCTGTTATCTTCTTTTATACAAAAGGACACCTTAGACATTGTATTTTTACCAGTTTGGTAATAAAGGCCTCGCTTTTTTATTGGATGTGTATTTATGATCGATGCAATGCTTGTCAATACCAATGAATCTGAAAAATCAATGCAGCTGTACAACAGTATTGGTATAATGGTATAGATTCTCTTAAAATAGCACTACCTTAGATGACAATTGATTGAAAGTGATCTCCACATTGTGCATTGTCACATTTTTGTTGGATTATATAATATAATATATTGTTACTTTATGTTTCACATACATTTGTCTTATCATTAACTTTACCATTGTGTAGATTTTTATTTCTAGTGCCATGTCTGCTTCCACTCTGCATTTAATTTATCTTTTATTGTCTAATGAAATCTAAACATATGTCAGGCTGTATGTATTTGGAATCATGTCTGTTTCTGCATATAATTGCCTTTAAAAAGATTATCATGGGACAGATTATTGCGTGGATGTTTTTAGTTTTTAGTCTTTAGTCATACAAATCATGAAGAATGTTTTTATTTACAGTAGCACCCTGGCAGTTTGTAACCTTGAGGAATGAAGTATTTCTCCATTGTTCTAAGGTGGGTGTAGCACCGTTTTTAGTCTTTTAGAAATGTTTGTAGTATTGTGTAGTATTGACTGAAATGTGAAAGTCGTCATTAGCTCTTTACTAGTGTACCTGTATTCTACTAGCATAACTGGTGTAATTGCGGATCACACAACACACAAACAGTGTAAAACATGCTGAATTTGGCCTGTTTACCTGAAAGGCTGAGTCAGAATGAAAGGTTCCCTCAACTCCTGGTGAATGCTTAAACGAACAGACCTAAAAAAGTTGAAGGAACTGTTGATCTTTTGGGGTTAGCTGTTAGCCTAGCATGAACATGAGTGTGGTGCTGTTTCCCTCAGCCAGCTGTATCAGGTGATGTTGTTGTCTCTCAGCAACAAAATGAGAAGCTCTGCAGCTTTTCTAGTTATACTGATAATGTAAATGTATTTTAGCCTGATGGTTACACATGTGTATGCTTTGTTGTTTGTCAGGCCCTGAAAAGGCACCATGTTCTTAAACATGCCTGAATTTGTTATGTTTGGGTTAGGGTTGAAAAGCAGTTCTGACATCTATATAGATTTTTCATGTTGTTTTTATTATGAAAAACACAAATACTTCAGATTTAATTTAGTAGTTCCTATTGAAGTGATGCCTTGGAATAATTTAAGTGGTTTTGTGTGAAAATATACTCTGATATTCAATTCAATTTTATTTTTATATAGAGCTTTTTACAACCAAGACATTTTATGACCATTTTACAACCATATCATATCATTATATCGTTCACAACCTGAAATCACAGGAAAGTTTAATTGTACTATGCTATTCATTTTTGTCCTACTACTGTGTTTACGTAACAGCACTGACATACTTAGACTTATTATACTAGATTTAGCTGATCCATTTATTTTTAGACTGATATCTAGAGACTAGATTAGTATTTACACAGCATTTATATTTAGACTAGATATTGGCATGGGCCCACAGTTCCTCCATCTGCGCATCCCTGATGTTTTTTTTGATCACAGTGATGATTATAATATATCTACACCACCACTTCTCCATCTTTTAAAGGAAAGAGGATGAGATAGTGTCAGTTAATAGACCTTGAATCAGTACAATAGAGCCATTTATTGCTCTGGCTGCATTTAGCAACTGTCAGGCTAAATAGAGAAGGAAAGGCTTCTTTATTACACTTAGGAGGAGGATGTGCGTCTGGTCTTTTGATGAACCGCCATTTGCATTGTAGGATAAACATGCAAAGGTTACTATAATGTCAACTGTATGTCAAAGGGTTCTCTGTTTACAGTTTTGTAGATCACATTACCATAATCAATAGTTTGCGCAGCTGAAGCGCTGAGTGCTTTGTTTTCCCGGTGGAGAAGCGGGGCCGCTTTTTTAAGGTGCTGCTGCGTCTCCATTTTGAGCTGAAATTGATGTGTCAGAGAGATGACACCCATACACTTGTGAGCTTTTAGCTAAATTAAGACGACTCCTGGAGAAAAGCTTTTCACGCCAAGCACAATGCATTACAGTCCTCTGCTGTCTCAGTATCATATATTTCTTCTCTCTTTCTCTCTCTCCCTTACCCCCCCACCCTTCCTCCTTTCTTTAGCTTGTTGCCTTGTTCAGTCAGAGATCTTGTCTACTTCACTGTGCACTGTGTGGTGAAGTCCTGTGTTTTTTGTGGGGGCTGTAATTTTCACTTCTCTGTTTTGCTATACATTTGGTTGTGCAGCCTGTGCACAGTGCTAATGACGCCGGGTGGCACCGCCCTGTGTTGTCTCTGTCCAAAACGCGAGGATGAAGTGGAAAACTCCAATTAACTCGCTTTTACCCCCGTTAGCAACTTTTCCCATTCCCTGCTAAATGTCATCAGCTCACTGTCCTTGTTGGCATTGTCCTTTCCCCCGACCTTCCCTTAGCCTATCAGCAGAGTACCATCACTCAAGTCATTAAGCATTAATGATGAATTGTTTCATTATGTCAGTGGAGGAGAAAAAGCGATTCAGTCCAATTAGTGGTAATTAAGAGCTGTAGGGCCAAGAGGACTCGGAACCCTTCTGCGCTCATCTGCAGCGCCGGCCGAGGTCCTGGAAGTGTGTTTGCTTTGGAAAGTGACTTGAGTTTGCAAGTCACGGGGTTCAATGCGGGGCTCTCTGTTGACCTCTGCCCCTCCATGGCTCATGCTTGTCAGCAGATAAGAAGCAGGACGGAGCTTGTATGGGGACAACAAGACGAGTTGTTTCAATTAGAAAATGTTCAACTTTTTGTTTTGTTTCGTTTTTGTTGCCTTCAGACGAACAGTTTTAAAGCTGGATGTCCTTGAAGATGTTAAATCAACAGCTGTGTGTTACTTCCAGCGATGGCCCAATTCATTCCTATTATAACACTATAGCTAAGCACATGGAATGAACATTTATTCATAAAATATTGTCATGTTTAGAACAAGACCGCATATTTTATATTGAGGTGAATCAGATTTTTAAAAAAATCATTTAATTTCAGTTTTTTAGGAATGCTCTGGTTGTTAGTGCAGGCCTTTATCTGATATTATCATGTATGTGTGCTGGCAGTCAAAAGTTTGGAAGCACTTCTGGTCATTTAATATGCATTAATCATGTAATACCCATAAATACCCATTAATACATGCATTAGGCTTATCTTATCGTATCTTAATACATGCATCAATACCCATAATTACTCAATAAAAAGTAGATATCATGGAAATTAGTCTTTTAAAAAGAGCCACAAATGGTTCATTTGAATGATGCCACAAAAGAACGGTGTTTGAAAAAGAATAATGTTTGAAAAAGAGATACAATTTTTAGAGTAGGTTCTTTATGGGTTTTAACTAGTTCTTCTTAGAACATCTACACTAGTTTATTATAAATACATCTAAAAACTGAGTGTGTTTGTTTTTTACTCATTTTTGCCAGCTTGTGGGCTAAATTTTTGATGTGCCGTATCACGTGACCAAGACAAAGATCTTCCAGACTCAGATCAATAAAATATTTTCATTCTGTCTTTCTGTGTAGCCTGGTACCAATTGACTCACGGGCCGATACTGGTCCACGGCCCGGTGGGTGGGGACCTTTGCTCTAAAGAACCCATAGAACTTTGTGTGTATTATCACACAAATATCTCTTTCTGGCACCTTTGTTGTTAAAAGTGTACTATGTGCTATACTATATACTGTACTACATCACATCACTATTAATAAAAGGTGAAACAAATGTTACTAACTGCAGCTGGAAGAGAATTTCAAAGACATAACACGTGTTCACAAATGCAGAAAAATGAATAAAATGCAGATATTTCAGCCTCTTACAGTTTCTTGAACATTCTGCTCTTTTAGAACACAGTGAATACATCATCAAATATTGGATTCAGACATCTGCCAGATCTAAACATCTGTCCAATTTCTTACATCATTACTATTTAAGCATACTCATATGATTATCTGTGCATATGTTTTTGATCTCGGAAATCCTTCAAGCTTCTGTAACAGGACTTCATTTGTTTTCATTTTAGTTCATTTCTATTCACGCAATGTGACATTTTCGTCTTATATGATTAAAAATGTCCAACAGCAACAATAGCTCTTGCTGCTTGAACAAGTATTTAATTTTGGAGTCTATTTAGACCACTTGGGCTATAATATCTAACTTTAAGACTTTTCTGAAACTGTTGAATGCAGATGACCACTGGCCAGGTCATGAATTATTATTTAGGCCTGTAGGATGCTAGATGCAGAAAATGTGTGAAAAAAAGCTTTATTCTCTATTGCATGTTGAATTAAGAATGTTTTTGTTTTTTGACAGTACTGGTGACTAGTTGTCATAGTTGCCTGTCACATATTAATACGCTCCTCTTGGGGACATTCTGAAATGTTCCTGTTTCCATTATCGGGTCCGGGTGAGGTTCGGACGCGTTGATGTGCTTGCTGTGGTGTTTGTGTGCGCGTGTGTCGATGCGGTTGCTGTGGTGTTGTATTATTTCATGTATGTGTCGTGCACGCTCCCCCCACAACCTATTCCCACCGGCTTCCTTTCTCCAGCTTGTCACGTGTCCCCACTGGGCTAAACTACGGGTCCTGTGCGCATCAGAACCCATTACGCATAATGGCCTTCCCGCACGCATGTCATTCTCTCCGTGTTATGACACTTATTTTATGACTGCTTACATATCAAATATTTAAATAAACAGAATAAGGGCTGGCTGCTGCCGGAGGGGAGAGCCATTCATTTCCAGGCGTGCAGCCGGCGAAGATAGCAAGTGGGTCGGGGGGTGTGGAGCGGAGGGAGGCGGTTTGTGTGTGTGTGTGCGCGAGACACGGGGAAGAGAAATGCTTCGCTTGGCTCCAATCAAAGTGGTGGAGGACGTTTTTTCGCTTACGCCCGGCAGTGGCGGCGGCAGAGCCATCCGTCAGCGTTTCTGTGGAGCAGGGGACGGCCGGCCCCAGTGGCTCATAAAACGCGGCCCGCCGTCGCACGTGAATATCAATTGCGCTCCAAGGAGAGCAGGCGGCAAGCAAAAAGTGGAATAAAACAACAGTGTTTTTTTCCTTTTCTGTTTTTTTTTTCTTTTTTTTTTAAGTAGCATGAGCAGGAGGTAAAAGAGGAGAGCACTGATTTATTTGTGTTTCCTCGAGAGCACGCAAACACAGCCCGGGCCAACGCTGCCGCTCCTGCACCGAGATGGTGGGAGGGCCATTACTGTCAGGCTAATCTTAAAATAATTAATTGAGAAGTCGGTGGTTTTAAAGAGTATTGTAATTGAATCCTAAATTAGGTCTGGGAAAGAGGACACGTCCTGTTTTACTATGAGCCTGCTCTCTTTCTGGCTCCCAGAATCGTGGTTATTGGCAGCTGGGAGGAGAGGCTAATGATATGTATAGAGGGGAAAAAAGGGACCATCTATAATTCATTTCTCTTCTTTGAATTTGAATGATGTGTTGTGAACAGTGGGATGGGATCTATCGCGCCTGTGAGTAGGTAATTCTGTCAATATGGCCTTTTTGTCTTGTAAACAAACGCGCGGTGCGTTGAGTAACAAAGTAAACAGAATGAAATGCATAAATCCTGCATACAATATGAATAATTTCGGAGGCATAAAATCGAGGAGGCCGTGCGAGATGATTTTTGCATTTTCATCTGTTCTGCATACTTTCCGTGCGTGAGTCAATAGGCTCTCCGCTCCTTCTCAGAATCGTGCTTCTGAAAGCTGTGGGGGCACTTAAATGGATGGTTGGGCATTTTGGCAATGAAAGCCTTGTTTTTACTTCTCCAAAGGAAGATACATTTATCAGTAGCACTTCTCTCTCTCTCTCTCTCTCTCTCTGGGCATGCAGAATGAAGATGGAGAGGCCCAGCCTAGCTTAGCATAACACACAGAAATGTTTTGCTGTCCTGAGCAGTTAATCAGCACAATATTCAAAATATGATTAAAGAATTATATTTAAACTCTTAAGTACTGCAATTTTAGTCATAACCTGCATTATTAACAGTGGTCTGATACGTGTCAATAATATCCTAAGAACAGTGGATAACCAAGACTGCAAGGCCTTCAGTTTAGGCCGTAAATAAGAAAACACAGTTAAACAAATGACTAAAAACACACCTCTACAATAAGTCTAAGCCAGCATCTACTATGAGATTGTAGTTATCTGTTAATGCTAAGCTAACAGTGTTACACGTGGACATTTTTGGCCATTCAAGCTTAGACATAGGAAGCATGTGTTCTCTTTGAAGCATACAACAGACTTAACATATATTTTACCTTGTATTTAGCATTTCTAGAGTGTTTCCTTCCATAATGAAATCTGAATAGAAGTGACACCAGAGGTGGCCGATTAATCGGTTTTATTCTATTATATTTATTCTAATATATCTAATTTACAGTTCAGGACGATGTGTTTTTATGAAAATCAATTTTATTACTTGTTTTACATGTGAGTGCCAAAAGCGCACCGTTCTACACAGGTAAATTAGCACAGCACAGCCAAACACTGTAGTAAGAAAGGGATTTTGCCCCAGCTGAAATTTACCATTGGCTCACCGGGCAAATGTCCAGTATGCCCGATGGCCAGTCCAGCGCTGGTCTAGAATGATGTATCTCCAAGCTTTGGTTTTATATTCGATTTAATTACATTAATGTTTAAGTTGTTATGTTTAATTTTAAGATTTACAGAAATATTTTAACTGCAACTGTGTATACTGCTGTTAAAAAAAACTTATTTGTTTGCAAACCAAATGTTATTGCATGTTTATTCATAAGATAAGATAAGATAAGATAAACCTTTATTAGCCCCACAAGATGGAAATTTGCTTGGTCACGGCAGAAAGTGGACAGTACAAAGTTAAGAGCAGCAAAATTAAGATAAACAATTAAGAAATGTGTCTGCACATTAGGCATGGAACGGTGCTCGGTAAAATACCGGACCGTTCGGTACATGCTGCACGGTTCGTTATGCCCTTGTGTACCGCGGTAGTTTGGTTTTGCACTTCCTTTTGAAAATGCGCTTAATGCTTATCATACTGTTAAGCAGCAAGTGCTAATGAGCAAAAGCCCTCCCCCGAGAGCTAATGTCCAATCACTGTTGTGGCTCCACCCACTCGCCCTCCCTCACACTGACATAATTGAATCTGAGCTCGGCACACAGAGCGGAAAAAAAGAAAAACAAACAAGCATGGCCAGCACTAGGGTAACAATCGAGAGGCAGACGTTTGAAGGGAGTCAAAACAGTTAATAGTAATGTCACTGTTTGTAAACGTTGCCTAACACGTGTCCCATACGCTAATGGAAACATGAGCTATATGGCTAAGCGTAGTCATGCTGAGATAATGTTTGAATTTTATACATATTAATCATGAGTAAGAGGCAGTTTATTATTTGTTTTGTTGTGTTATTATTTGTGGTGTTATATTATTGAGCCACTGTGCTGGAATTTGTTCCAAATAAAGATACAATTTTGGGAGAAAAAACATTGTTTTCTTTATGCACAAAACACGTACCGAAACCGAACCGAAACCGTGGCGCAAATACCGAGGTACGTATCGTGGGATACCTGTACCGTTGCATGCCTACTGCACATGTGTGGTCATTTGCAAAGTGCAAAATACCCGACTATTTGAATTCATTATTTAATTTTGCATATAGCAATCGCAGAAAATGATGCGATTCATCTCGATTCGAAACTGTATATAGCGGTTTTATATAGCGGTAACTGAAGTGTCATTGAACATAAATGTTCCATTCTTTCTTCAGCTGCCTTTGACCTGTGCTTAGTTTTGTCCAAACTCCAGAAATATGTTTTCAAGAGCCTCATGGTCACGGCCATGGGAAGCGCCTGCGCTGTACAGTGCAATGTGATTTCGCTTAAAACATGCTGCTTGCCAGATGAGTCAGGCTGAAGCATCTCCACTGAGAAGGATTCTTGGATCAAAGCTTCTCAAAAATGCGCTCTTAATAAAACCATGCCTCCACCATGACTCACAGAGAAGGCTTGTGAAAAAAGATAGTTTGTGGTTTGAGGTCAGGTAATGGTTCTCTAAATCGGTATGTTGTGAACTCGGGCAAGGTTAACAGATGGTCTATATTTGGAGTGTTGAAGCCATTGCTGACCGTAGAGTTGGACTGTTGTCCTCTGGCTGGAGCTGCTCTGCTTGTCAAATAGCTTAGGTCTGAAAGCAGTGGCTCATTAGAGTCTGAACAACCTTGTTATGCCAACTGTGTGGACTTACACACTGCGATATAACACCACAGTCAATGAAACTAATACTTGATAAAGAACTGTTGTACTGGAAATTATCCCACTTTGTGCTTAAGTCCTCGAACTAAGGTTAATCCGTGTCCAGCTCATTATGTGTCTGCGTAATTATGCACTTGTAAGAAGCACTGATCTCGGCGTCCAGTTGGGGCCTTGTTAAACTATGACCATGGAAGAGAAGCCTTTTTTATCAAAGGTGTTTGATTCTTTATGCGTAATGCTAATGGAAATATGTATTTCAGTCATTTTAAAGCATATAGTAGCACTGAAGGGGACGTCTAATGGCTTTATTGATCAGAAGCAATGATATCTACCCTATCAAGAGGAGACATTAAAAGTCTTAGACTGTAATAAAACAAGTTTTATTTAAATCAACATGATATTGTTGATTTGATATTTCTCTTAACCTGCTGTTATTCTTATAGCAAACATTTGTTGTTCGGTGTGTATTTCTATCATGTGGTGTAGCCCAGCGTTTGAGTAGTTTGAGTATGATAGCCCATCTTAAGAGATGATGCTTAGATGCGTCATTTTAAAATAGCTATTTTCAAAGCTTAGTAGTTTTTAAGAAAAGAAACATGAGGTTCTGTGTGATACAGGTTCAGTGTCAGTATCAGAAAATGAGAAGTGTTGTTGGTCCAACACATGGTATTAGGAGATACTGCAGTAAAGATCCCATCATCTCTATCACCATCATAACAACTCCAGGCCTCACCGCCTAGAACATGTGGGTGTGGTAAACAGCAAGGTGGCACACTTCTAAAACACGAACTACCCTGTATATCAGTAGTCACCATCCTTGCATGATCCAGGTTGGAGCTGAAGATGTCAGGAAAGTAGATCTGCAGGGGGAGGATGGGTGACCACTGAGGATGGGTGACCACTGCTTTAATGATGAATAACACACTAACAATGGTTGAAAATTGCTTTGAATAATAATGTGTTACAAAATGTAACATAACTAAAAAAATTGACATCAATTATCACACGTTGTTAATGGTTCGGTTTTAAATGTGTGTGAGACTGCTGGAACTTTAAGATAAAGCCAACATAATGTTAGGTTGAGCACTCAAATGAAAGTGCCACCTAATTGCCTGTCGGAGCCATTGTGGTCACACTTGTATATTGGCGGTGCTGCTGAGTGAGCCCACAGAGTAATAGCAATTGGGATGTGAGGGGACAAAGTCAGATTGTGGACATGAATTACCCCTGAGGCCAGGGCTTCCTGATTGCATAGCACTGGTCCCACATGTTCACATGTGGCACTGTGATTGATTCAGAGATCTTAAAAGATTGAAAAAGGCCTTGGCCCAATGCTCTGCTATGGGGTGGCCTTGAGAGGTCATGGGAGTCAAAAGCAGCCCATATCCTCGGAACTGCCAGGTCGACAAGACCATTCTGTTGGGAGCAAAGACATTAAGAGGACAATCAACCCCCAAGAGCTCTTTCCTCTGGTTGCCTGGGGTTCACAAACCCTGCCACATTGTTCCAGTGGGCTATCACCCCCCCACAACCAATATCTCATCAACTTTGTCTCAGCATCAGCGGCGGTACAGTTGTCACACGGGGACTCATCATCCAAATCTGTTGTCATCTCCTCCGCAGAACTTCAGTGGCGTGATGCGTCAAAGGAAACACCAAGGATATGATGCTGGTGGGGAGAAAAATGAAAATCAATTTTTTCCTAATTAACTTTTAAAATTTCCCGCTGAGCAATCAGGGAGTCGTCGCTCAGAGTCCAATAATGAAATCAATTTGGTCAGGATTGTTTCAGGTGACTTTAAATGAGTATCTAATAACCGGTGAAAGATTGAAGGTCAGGATATCTGTTTGTTGCAGCTCACTTGATGGATGGCACCGGCAAAATGAAGTGGACTTTTCCCAGGGCTGGGCTGTGCTCCAAATCAAAGGCCAAGACTGTGTAGCCTGTGGCTTAGTGGCTGCATATTTTATCTTAATGTACAGGAGGCCTCTTAATGCTGAATAGCAGCCTGAGAACTCTTGTGGATGTTGCTGGCCCACAGGCACAGGAACAGACTGACCATTATTTTACATCGGCGAATGAAAGCTGACGGTTAGAGAAGAGGCTGGCAGAGTTGCCTGGAAGAATCTTTCGCTAGACGTTATATTTTTCTAATTAAAACCAATTCTTGTTTATTTCTTCCTCATAAGTGTTGGGAGCGAGTAGCCAGTATGAATTCGTAAATGCCTTTGCTGCTGGAGCCTCATTTACTGTTCTTGGCTTGTTTACACTAATAAAATGTGTGAAGTGTATTAACTCAGGTGCTATCCTTAAAGATGTGAATTTATTAGACACGTTTTTGTATCAGCTCCAAAAGAGCATTAACAAAGAGAGATGGCACCTACTGTAGTTTGTGCTGTTGATATTAAATCTTTGAGTGACAGCCATATTCACATTTTATTCTTCACTGAATTACTAGAGGAAATACATTGCTAATGTAATTATCTTCCAGTGTAATTATTATAGTAAATTGCAATGCAATTATGTGCATAAATAGACTATAACTAGTAATAATTGTAATTGTAATATAACATTAATTTGCTGTTCAGAGTTCAGTTAAAGTTAATGTTGATGCCAAATTTCAGTATCGGGCCGATATGAACAGTGAATAAAAAAAAGAATAATTCCAGTCCTATAACAAATACAGCCTAAAATACCACACACTCACATTGTATGCTATGTTGTTAATTACAATCAACTCCTTAATTATTGACACACTTGGTAAAGATCATGGCAAAAAGGTCCAATGTTTCAGTGATCACAGATTTAAACTTTTTATATGATCATTCCAGTTCTTGTGAAAACCTAGAGAGGTGACCTAGAGAGGACTGTCAAAATGAGCGAGAACCAAGAAACCTAGAGCAGTGGTCCTCAACCACCGATCCGTCATTTGGTACTGCAAAGAAAGACAGAATAAAAACATTTGATTGATTATCTGAAAGATCTTATATTTAGAAAAAACACTCGTCTCGGTTACTGGCTCGTAGGAGGGATAGAAGCGCAGAGCTCCCACTAATTCAGTGGAATGGTGAGTTTTTATAGTTTGTTTTTAGCTGTATCTATACCGGCCCGTGAAAATATTGTTTTAAATGATACTGGTCCATGGAGCAAAAGGTTTGGTGACTGCTGCCCTAGATTCTGTACTGAGCAGTGATCTCAGATTTCTTGCTCTGTATTGTCTGATCTCATCAAACATTATGGGAGAAGAGTTATTGCTGTTATGTTGCCAAACTAAGGTTTCACAGTGAGAACTGAGTGCAGATGTTGTTTTGTGAAAAAATAGACTCCGTTTACTTCAATCAAATGCCAGATTCTCATGTTATCATTGTGATTTAGCTACAAAACCACAAAGACATTTTTTGTTACAGTGGGTGCCAATAATAATGGAACTGACTGTGTGTTTTAGAGTGTGGGACAGTTTGAGCTTGATAACCTAATCTTAGGTGCTCATCATAAATGAAGTGCTGCTGTATTACTGGCTGTATCGTTTCAGTAACACTATCGGAAAAGAAAAAGTGTTATTATACCATTTCTGGTTGTCATGTGATCCAGTAATGATCTGGCATTTCAGTCTAGAAATACCTTTGATATCTGATTTAACACTTTCCTCTGGTATCGTCTCTGTTCCGATGCAGGGAGTCAGTATCAGTGCAGCTCGATTAACAAATAACAATTCAAATGTTGCCTAAGAGGTTTTGTAGGTGGAGAGTTCGTCATGCTCTCTCTCGCTGTACTGTGTGGGTTATTGTTTCTTTCCTCATAGAGTTGCACACACCAGACGGCCTGGAGGCTCTGAAGTGAAACTACAAGGCATTCTTCTCGTGCCACGGTTGCCCCCGCTTGAAAAAAGCTCCAGAGCAGCGCTTCTTTTTTCCCCCCTTAATTCCCACAGGCCAAGAGCTTTCATTTTCATCATGCTGACCCGTGGCGCCTCCTCTGAGGGGCTGGGGAATTGTAGCCTGCTCTGGCAGGTTCTCAGCCACAGACTTTGGTCAGCAGATGCGGCCTTGACGTGTACATCTGGCAGGGCTGAGATGGCTCTAACTGCTGACTAATTGATGTTTATGCTGAGTTGGTGCGGCCCACTCGCCGTATTAGAGAACGGAGCTGGTTGACTCCGTGCTCCGTGAGATCCGGCCTGCCTCATGTTTTGCCTGTGAAACCTGTTTTTGTTTATTTTCCTTTGTGCGGTTGTTTGTCTTACGTGGTCAGACTGAGCATGTGTGTTTTCTTCTGTGTGTTTTGTCTTTTAAGCTGTTGCTGGTTGAGGAGAACATGAAGCCTTCAGCTCAAATTTGTTCTCTCCTGCTCTCCCTGCCTCTCTTTCTCGCTCTCTGTTTGTTTTTCTTTCTCTCTCCTTCTTCTCACTCTCTTACCTCTACCGAATTTCTTTTCACACTCTCTTCTCGCTCTGTTTTCGTAACTTTCTTTCCTTTTCCCTCATGTCCTTTCTTCCCTTTCCGCTCTTTTTTCTTGCTTTCTTTCTCTCTCTTCCTTCCTCTCTCTCCCGTCAGCTTTTCTTCTTCTTTCTCTTTTTTCTCTTTCTTTCTCTACCCCGCTCTTTTCATCTGATCATTTGCTTTCTTCCTCTCTCCTCTTTCTCTTTCTCTTTTGCTCTCTTTCTCTCCCTAATTCTCTCTCACTTTCCTCCTGTCTCTCATTCTTAATCACTATGCTCTCTCTCTCTCTCTCTCTCTCTCTCTCACTCCCCCCCTTTCCTCTCCCCATGTCTCGATCTTTTCATGCCTGGCATGAGGATTACAGCGCGTGGCCACTTTTCCAAACACACAGGGAGATGTGTGGTAAACACTGGTGTCATCCATTGAGAGTGTCCGTCCGTTTGCTGTCCTGCTTGCACACACAAAGACACAACAATTATACCCATGCTGCTGCGTGTAATATTGTGATGGGCAAGCACATGACAAGTGTCCGCTCTCTCTCTCTCTCTCCGTCTCTCTCTTTCTCTCTCTCTCTCCCTCTCTCTGTCTGTTTCTCTATAATTTCATGCTGTCCCATCTCTAGCTGGCCTTCATGCATAAGTGCCTTGGTAACCTCAGACTGGAGTGTTTTGCAGGGAAGGCAATTTACCCTGTAGAAAGTCTCGTTGGACTCGTGCTCGTGCGCAGTGACATTTACTGAGAGACATCTGACAGCAAATATGACACTGCTGAGTTATAGACAGTTCATACTTTAAACATTGCTGTGGCAAACCCACCGCACTTCTTAAAGGGTCTGCATCATGGAAAACCAGTTCTTTCTTTAAAATAAACGCAAGCAAGCTGATCCATTTACAATGAAGTTTTAAAGAATGCTTCAGCCTGGACTGCTTTGTGAACTGGCACACTAGAGGGCAGCCTATCAGAATGGAAGTCATTTGCATAAATCAGTCTTAAAGAGACAAGAGCCTGCTTAATTACAGGATAAAGAGGATTTGGAAAATAGTTTGTTTTTGGTACATAAGCTCACACAAATATAACAAGTGGAAAAAGGACAAGAAAATTTAGGATATGGACCCTTTATTGCTCTAATGAACAAACTGCACAAATGAATGCAGGGACAATCAGAGCAATAAACACAATAGCTGGGGAGCCACCCCAGCCACATAATGCACTGAAGAATGAGTGTGTGGTGTGTTTTGGCTTAGATAACTTAGTCAGGCGCTTAGGAAATACGATCCGTTGAAGAATAATGGCGATATTGAATTGGGAGAATCGGAAGCTTATTCGTTTACTTAACAGCTCTATGGCCTCGGTATTTACTCCCTCTGTATTATGTAGCATTCTTGTCTAAACTATGTTCGTAAAAGATCTGTTTCTTTGTGACACGCCACATAAATGTTCATCCAATTATTTTATTTTTGTCAACTAAGAGTTAAAATTCTTGCTCCTTTCCCTTTGATGACATCAGTATTGCCTTTGCATCCATGAAATTAATTTTCTAATCTTAGTCAGCAGGAGCGTGGAATTTGCACAGATTAATACCGAGCCATATCTCCTCCCCATGCTGCCTCCCCGTTCTCATTTCGTTTGAAACAGCGGGCCCTATTTCTCTGTCTTGTCTCGTAGCGCGGAGCTCGCCGGTGAATTATGCCCCATCATTGTTTCTCTGCTTCGATTGAGGTGCTGGAATCATTTGCCAGTGGTTTTCTTCATCGGGGGAAAAAGCCTATGGCACCTTGCATTCGGCTGTGCTTATCTGGGAATGTTTAATTCCAGCCGAGCAGTTTAATTTTCATTGGATTTTTGAAAGCGGTCTTTTTTTCCCCCTTCTTATTAATATCTGATGTGATTCGAATTAATATACAGAGTTGTCCTGGCGTTTTTAAAACCGTGCGCTTAATTGCACCAATCATAACAACAATAGTGCTGGAATTATCAATATTTCCTTTGCAGTGACACACCAACATGTGTTCTTATTTCATTTTCTAACTAAATAAACCTATCATCCACCCATGTGTTTTTAAAGTAGTGTACGCCGTGCGTCTGCCAGTCTAGAAATTGCCACAAGACGTTAGTGACCTGGTGGCTACGGAGTTCCTCCTGCAATCAGAGGGATGTGGGTTTGAATCCCAGGACTGCCAGTGGCACCACTATGGTACATTTGAGGAAGATAGCATCCCCACACACTGCTCCCCTGTTGGTAGCTGCCCACTGCTTCACCCGGGTGAATGAATTAAATGCAGAAAACCGTTTCACACTGTGTACAGTGTTGTGTTGATGCATGCCAAAAATGGCCAGTTTACTTTTGAAACTTTTACAAGCAGTGATTCAGCTCTTGAAGAGAAGACACTGCAAAAAAGTCCCTGATAGTGTGTTGACTAGACTGGCCTTCCCATCTGAACATCAGCATTCCCAGGGAGCACATGCTGGACATGGAGTCTCGACGCCTGGATAACAGCTCTGGAACAAACAGCCTCATGAAAGAGACGCCCACTAAAGCCGGAGATACAATCAAGCCTCATTTCTGCACGTTCCAAATGGAATTATGATAATAACCATTTTGCAGATTACCATTTTAATGCTCATTTGATCTCAATATGCAGGCTGCTACCTCGTAATCTATTTGTTTTTTTTCTTCTTCCTCTTCTTCTTCTTCTTCTTCTTCTTCTTCGCTGATTAACAACTTTGTACATTAAAATGAAAGGATTTAAAACATTTTGAAGTCGTAAAATCAGAGTCGAAACAACTCGGAGAAGCAATTTAATCTAATTCGGCACTATATTCCTGACCTAATTTCGAAGTTTGTGGTGGTAATGGCTTTATTTTGCAATATACCCGCAAGACTTTGAAACACAGCAAGTTCATAAATTCAATTTCAGGTTTATTACTGCCTTACGTAGACCTGCACTGAAACACGAAGTGGATAGCGTTCTTTCTAGAGTTTGTAAATGTGAGCTATGAGTTGCTAGTTAAAATGTATTCATTCCGCATTCGTGTGGATTTGTGTTTCTTTGGTTCTGTTTCTTGACTTTAGTGCATTATTGCATGTGAGGGATAGAAAATATCTCTGTGTCATGGAAAGTTAAACTGGAACTCTGTCTATTATTCAAAATATCTGGTTAATACAATAGTTAAGAAGCAAAGACATTCTTTTAGGGTTGAGGGTGTAAACCTAAACCCTAAAAGAGTGTGTGTTTTTGTATTATCACAGCAGAAAGTGGACAGTGCAACGGTAAGTGCAGCAAAAAAAACCCCAATATGAATATAAATATGGATGTGTATTGAAAAAAAAAAAATAAATAAATAAAATATATATATATATATATTAGGGCAGGAGATTAAACTATTTAATTGCGATTTATTAGACAACTATATTTGCTTTGTGAACATTTTTTCTAAAAATAATCTTA
>JBBPDB010000001.1:42081702-42103095 GCA_037974465.1 Brachypetersius altus | reverse complement strand
AGGAGATTAAACTATTTAATGGCGATTTATTAGACAAATATATTTGCTTTGTGAACATTTTTTCGAAAAATAATCTTATATATATATATATATATATATATATATATATATGTACATACATATCCATTCATACATATATATTAATGCTGGGCTACGACTACAATTTTAATTGCAATTCATCACATGGCTTTCTGCGATTAATTGCATTGTTATATGTGAAATTAAATAATTAATTAAAAACTAGTGTATTGCGCACCTTTCTTTCTAAAGTACTGCTATATAATATGGGGCTTTTTAAGAGCAGTGTTCCCTTTAACACAGTTACACAGCTGCAGTTCAAATATTTCTGTAGCCCCAACTTAAATATTAATGTAATATAAAACCAAAGCTATTTTACACTGCAGGGCATTCATGTTTTATCTAGCTTGAAATACGAGTTACTCTCAGAGTCCACAGCATGGGGAGCGGAACCATTATAGTAGCTGCAAAGAGGGAACTTGATAATAACACGTTAACTTAGATAAGTATCTGTATGTTTGTATGTAAGAACACTGTGGATATATAGGTACTATATCTGCATCTCAAGTTTGGCCATTTTATTCATTGTTCAGAATGACCTCCAAATTACATATGTCTTTTGAATTTGAATAGGTAGTGTTGATCATGGTAAAATAGTGGCAATTCTGATACCTTAATGCCTATTTTGCATAAAATATGTTCTGTGTTCTAGGCCAAAATGATTGTAAAATGATGCCTCAGACATCAGGCAGTGGAGTTACGAAGCAGAGTTACGAATAGAGCATATCTTTTCAAAATTGTTTATTTCTAGAAATTCTGAGAAATAACTGGAATTCCCCTTTAGGGAGATTTTGCAGGACTTGTTGGGGTCACTGTACAACACCTGGAACATTTGTTGTCATGTTAAAATGATGATTTATGTCACAAAGCGTCATGACAACTGGGCCAATACAATGGGCCAAAAGAAACAGTCAAAAACCTCTTAGAATCAAACACATGATATACGTTAGAACCATATTTTTGCTTTTATATATATAATATATATATAAGATGTTGTTATGACAACAGCAATATGCTTTGATTGTTCATTTTTGACTTCTTGTTCCTGAACGCTTTATGCTTTTTCGTTCTATAGCCTAGCTGTATCTTGGCTCTTTAGGAATCTGTGTAGCAGTCATCCAGGCATAATCCTGTTGCCATCCTCACTCCACAAGCAGTTTACAGTGGACCGCATCATGGTGTGCTGAAGTGGCAGTAGATTAGGCCTGGGATTTCCCTGCGTTTCAAATAGAGAGATTGGTTCTGCTACTGCCTCCCTTCAATTGGCCTCCTCTTGCCAGCGGCAGGATTGAGTATCGCATAACTGCAGTCCCTTTGGCCACACAAATGCAAACCTATTGATGTCCCCAAAACATGTGCTCCATTCTTCTCTAATGATACCCTACATGACGGGTCGGCCATTTGAACAAGGACCAGGCGTGACTGTTTGAAAGAGCTAAGCGCTACGGGCAAATAGGGGCTCACTTTCCCTCTCAATAGCCCCCCACCCCCACACACCCCCACCAGGGAGGCACAACGGTCTCTGACTGTCAGAGTCACTCTCTGAACTTGGCAGTGACACGAAGAGATTTGCTTGCATAGCACTCAGCCCTTTTTTTTTGGCAAGGCCATTCCACTTGAGCAAGGCTGGTGTAGGAAGAGACCTGAACCGTGTCCCATATCACAAATGGCACAGTGCCCTGCATTGCCTAATTCATGAGCGTTGCCCTTCAGCCACTGATACCTCACTAATTAATGGTGCTAGCCTGGCCCTCTGGATGGTTTGCCCAAAGCAGAATTGACATGCTTGACTGTGTGATGCCTTCTAATTGTTTATTATTGGGAAAGTGCTTCAGAACCATTGGGTAAGGCAATGCTCTTAATGTAATAATCAGCCATTTGTAAAGCACAGCTTGTTTACATGATGTGACGGATTTATTAAAGGTTTTTGCAGGTGTTCCAAGATGTGTGTGTGTGTGTTTGTGTGTGTATGCAGCTTAAATTTTGCTAGACTTAAGTAAGTGGTCTGGACTTGCATCCAAAGCATATGAGAAGATGTCTGCATGCTCTTACAGCTAATGTGTCATTTTTTTGCAAACATCTGCTCTGTCATGTGCACCCTAAACAAAGCCTATGTCCAGTCTGGATTATTTTAACATATTATAACATATACACAGAATTAAATCATTTTATAGTGATACTTATTTAATCAAATTATACAATTTAAGCACTGGTGGGAAGAAACATGTTTTGGAGAAAACCATTTTAGGGAAAACTAAAAAGTCATGTCTCTCTCGTCTAGTTTTTGAATGGATTATGCATTTACTTTGTTTATACTAGCACAACACAACACTCAATCATGACATTTCGAGAGCGTTTTTTTGGGATATTGGAATTTGCGTCCAGCTTTTCTTGAAGAAATTGAACTGCAGAGGATTTTAAAATCCTCTACAGAAGCTTCCTGGGATTTGTTAAAGGTAGATTTGGTTGTGAATGTGCACTCTAATTAGCTAATAGGTTTCTCTGAGTGGCTTGAAGGAAGAATGTTGTCTCCATAAAAAATACACTTAAAAAGGTGTGAATTTTGTCTGTGATTTCTTGTACTAGAAAATGGAAGTGAACAGTGCACGTAATACAGAAGTTTCATAGTGATCAATCAGTCCACCAACTCCCAGCAGCTTTACAGTGCATTACAGCGAGCATCTTACCTGTGGCTCGATACTGCTAATGCGAGCTCTGCTGCTGCTCCCACTTTTGGGGAGCCGGGCCATAGCCAGCTTCCCCATTCTCCTTAATGTACATATAATAGCTATCAGAATAGTTCATGTACGCTTTCAGTCCTTCACTCCTTCACTTCTCATTGCTGTGTATTATTTCCAATGCCGAGTGCATTAACAACGTTCATGTTTATGCTGTTTATTCCAGTAATGAGATCAGCTCATATTGAAATTTGATTTGTGAATATTGGGCATGGTACATTAATCTATGAATCAAGGTTTTTCTTTGCTTAAAAATGCTAAAGACTAAGTTATATGTTTTTTTTCCTTTAAACACCCCCGGTTTTCTATTAGCCGGTCAGTTTAACTTTGATATCAACCAATTCTGAGTAATTTATGAATCTGAGCTTTCAAATGTTCAGGTGCAGCAGGTCTTTACTATTCAAGCTGGTGCTTTGTTTTATGTTTTTTGGATTAGTCTGTACACCGTGTTGCCACTCGTGTGTCTGCCAGAAGCATCTGAGCCCAACAGGATGCAATCACAGAAGAAAGGGACAGAAGAGAGGTTAGCTGTCGATTTCCTCTGATTTGACTCCATTATGTGTCACAGTGGGCAAAGCACCAGGGAAGCGCTGTTTAAAGTGGTATATCGAGTAATTTTTTTTGTTTTCTCTCCTCTTTGTTTTCCGTGCACAATTCGGGGGGTTTGTTCCCGCGCATCTCCACTGTATTGTTTCTTGATTAAGCTGGCTGCCTTTTGAAAAGTGCCATTCTTCGGCGCGCAGCGGGACGCATCATATTGAGTGGGGATGTGCAGGTATTGCTCAGGGATACTGGAGAGAGCCTTGGCTGACTGAAAAAGACAGTGGGAACAAATGCCATAAATCATCCATGATCCAGCACGACGGAGCAGAGACATCAGACCTGACATAATCTGCCCCGTTGTGGATTCCGTGTTTTGGGTGACGGATTAATGTTAACCTGACATGCCGGGAATCTTCCTGTTGACTCACTAAAGGATATGGGGAGAACCCTAAAATAAATGTAATGCTCGCGAGAAATAAACCGCCCCAGGCAGAAACTGTCTTTTCACATTTCTTCCCTCCGTTTGTATCGGTATTCGAAGAAAAGAGCAGAGTCACTCAGTTCAGAGGTTTTCTGCTGTCTTAAAAATAAAGGCTCACCCAAAAGGCTTTTGGCTTGGATGGACGTGTGTTCTTTAATTGATCCACAGGTTTTTTCTTTAAATTCGAAGAAGGGCCTTCCTGCTGATAGATTGCATTTACAAAAATGATTTATGAAAGAACCATCCATCACACTAGCAGGTTCTTTTCTGGCATTGCTACAAAGAACCCTTTTGGCACCCATTGTTATTGCAGGAGCGTAGGTGAACTCTGCATCTTTTGTGCTCTGTGCTTTGCAGGTGGGCTCCATGGACTTCATGGCAATGAAGCGCTCGCAGCTGTATGGAATGGGCAGTAGCCCGTACTCGCAGCCACAGCAGGGGGTTCCATACTCCAGCCAGCCATATGGATCTCCATCTCCACACAGATACCCAATGGGAATGCAGGGGAGGGGCCAGCTGGGCATGAGTGGCATGCCATATCCTCAACAACAGGTATTTTTTTTTTCTTCTTAGTCACTCAGCTTTACAGGACAATGGGAATGAAAAGTCCTTTAACATAAATGATTACAAGAAGATTTTATTCCAAGTCATTTTGTTTGGTTCATTCATCAGTTCCAAATAATGTAGGCTTCTGTCTGTTCATTATGTAGTGTTCTCACAGTTTAAAGGGCTGCTGGTGTTTTAAAGTGGTATTAAACATACAAGAAAAAAGACACAAAACTTTTGGAAAAGTTAATGAAAATATGAGTTTAGAGTAGAACAGAACAAAAAATGTTTAAATGTGAATTTCACATACTACACTTCACTAAGTTCAGTTATAATATTAAGCAGTTGGTCAGTGCATATTCTAGAAGTGTTTTCCATGATATCAGGAACATAATGACCTATTGCTACAAAGTTTATCCCCAAAAAATATAAATATCGTCTTTCTGCCCAGCCCTACTCTGTTATAGCTGTGACCAGAGGGAAAACATGTGTATGAATAACCAACTGAGGCAGCTCTCTAATATCATGACAGAATTTTTGCCATCAGTAAGTGTTGGGAAAAGCCAAGATATAAGAAAGAAAACAGCTCATATGTTTCTGTGTTACCTGAGCATGAAGTAAATTATACTTTATTGATATTGATATTAAAATATCAATAATGTACCAATTATATTTACTATATGTACCAAACATTGTAACAATACCGCTATTACAACATACATTCCTTACCGCTCATTATAGTGCATTTGTGCGGACATCATATTTCTCTGAATCTGTAATTTAATGTTCAGTTTATTTTCAGAAGAAAACACATTATCAGCTCTTTCAGAGCTTTAAAAAAACGCAAGACAAAATTTCTGCCATGGTTGTGCCTAGTGGGAGTAAATGGACCAATGAATAGAAAAAGCAAGCCCTTCAGATGTAACATTAACAAATGAGGACAAATTTTTTAATGTATTTTCTCCTATAAACTTCCACAATAGTGCTGATATGAGGGTATTGTACGTTTACAGAATCCAGGGCTGCAGTTCTTTGGAAGCTGCTCTTACTGATGTTTGATTGATTTCCCGCATGCTTTGTCTCATCAGTCACCAGGGTGTTTTTCTTCTTGATTTATTTGGAAGTTGAGATGAAAAAAACATAGTGTTGTGTAACGTGGAGCCTCAGTTCTGATGTGGAAGCCCTGTCAGGAGTGCTGTATGAGGCTTCGCTTATTGCTTTCTGTCTACCCTGGCCTGGCCAGTCAACTGGAGCTGGCTGGGCTATTTCTGGGCCTCGCTCAGTGTCCCCCTGCCACACTGCTATATTTAGCCAGAGTTGTTGGTCTTAGTTTTAATGTGCCTCTGGAGAGCTGTTGGCACACATGGTCTCTGGCTCCGAGAAAGCCTGACCTCTCATAATCCCTCCAAAGATGGGAGAAAGTGGAAAATGAGAAACAAACGTCTCGTAAAAGCTCCGTCTTTACTACAGAAGGGGCGAAAATAATCCGTGCGGGGCGGCAGGCGTGAGAAACCTGATCCGAGCGCACGATTCGGCAGAATAAACCCGCCGGCCGCGCTCATGCGGCATATGGTTTATCCAGCGATTCAGCAGGAGACCCTTGTGGTTCTTGGAACAATGTCATTGTTTGCTTACTCATATCAGTGTTTGGTGTTAGTCTCTTGTGAGGATTATCATTGTATCTCTGATTAAAGTTGGACCTCTGGAGTCTGATATTCTGGCTTTGACTGGATTGTGGGACTTGGCAGTGTGTGTTCGAGAGTTCCCCTTGTAATCTTCCCAAGACAGCTTCAGGCTGTCATTTGGCATCAGTGTGTACCATTCAAATGCACTGGGACTGAATTCTAGAGAGGAAAAATAAACTTGCTAAACGCATTTTCCCACATTTCATTTTATTTGCTTGGAGAGAAGGACTATTGGGTCGGCAGTCACACAGCAGTCACACAAAAATAATTAGTCAAATTAGTTGTTGTGCTCCGCTATGGCCAAGGGAGATCGCTTCTGAAGTTATGATTATCACGCTAACATTTAAAGGGGAGCACTGGAGTGTGACTGGGAAATATAAATAACCAAAAGTAACAAGTTTATAGCCAGAATAATTTGTGTTATTAAAATAACACTCAAGGATAATTTGCAGTGACAAGACTGAGGCGTTGTCTGGCCTGTTGGAAGAAGAGATCCAGAGAGCACTAGGAATTTTTGCAGGACTGAGCCGGGGCACAATGAGAAATGGATCTGGATGAGCTTCAGAAAGTCCCCATGATGCCCTCTGACCATGGCCGTGCTCTCTGCTTGATGCATTCAGGCTGCATAGCCCTGTAAGACTAGATTGCGTCACAGACGTCTGATGGTGACACCAGTGTCCTCCCTGCTGCTGTCATCTGCTGCCCACTGTGTGTCTGCCCTCGGCTAGGGCAGGGCCTTGGAGTGGAGCTAAGAAAAGACCCGCACAAAGGCATAGATACACAGACTGCAACTGAATGTAAATTTCCTCTCCATTGCCTTCATTTATACATCAGTTTTAGTATAAAAATGCTTAAAGCATGAGTAAGGGTTATGTATATGTAGAACACTTGTAACATGACAGGTGAATAAATGCTTAGCACGTTTGTATTTTGCATTATGCATATTATTTGTCTATTTCTCATTATCAGTGTTATATGAACTGTATGAACTTAACTTAAAGAGAGCATTTTTCGGCAGGGTAGCATGAATCGATAGACTCAATTTTTTGTTATCTCAGTTTATTGCTAACCGCTAATGCTAATGTTTTTTTAAGCAATAAAGTTTTCTGATTCTGATTCATTATTTACCTTTACATACTTAAACTAAAAATATGTATATATATATATATATATATATATATATATATATATGCCATTAATATGGTAAAAACATATACACATATCACTGTCTAGATAAGGGACATATTTTCTTTTTCCAAAAACACACTTATTTTACATTACTATTTTCACGTCTAGTGAATATGTTTTTTTGTTTAAATGAGTTCAGTTCTAATAGGCAGGCCCTGTATTGTCCCACAATAAAAAAAGCTGTGTTCACTAAGATGTATCTTCAGTGTGAGTGGGTGAGGCTAACCAGCTGTGATCAGATCAGGCTGGCGTATGTAAATGAGTTACATTTATGACGTCACAAAAGCAGGCATTTCAAAATGGGCTTAATTTCCATGTTAGAGTATTCTAAATAGGCTTTCACTGTGCAGCATGTTTCTGTGTTTTTGCTGTGATTTTTCCTCATATCTGATATCAAAGAAGAGAGAAATATGCAAAAGAGGTCTCCGACCGATCAGGTTTTGACAGTGTGAACATCACAGTTCCAGTGCATTACAGCACATGTTTCGCCATGGTCAGCATAGATAAGCATGTGACCTGCTCTGGCAGCAGCTTTAATAAGTTAATAGCAACTAATTGTCACTAGCTGCACAGGTATGATAGTAAAGTAAAGTAAGGTGGGGGGCTGCCACAAATGAGGGGTGCCCGGGGATCAATGTGTGGGGACGATACCTTTCCAAAGTAAACGTCAGTGATGAAAATAGGATTAAAATACTGCAGTTTGTATCTCGACTGCAATAAATAATATGTTGTGAATAACATGCAGTTTAACATTTACTGTCATATTGGGTTCAGTAGAGTCCCTGCCCTACAAGCCCTTGCATTTTTGTTTCTAATTTCACAGTGCATGGTGGGGTTTTACTCTCTGTTGCATGAACTCATCTTACCTCTGTTTTTTTTCTCCTCCTGTCTGAGTGATCCACTAGGCTGCACGAGAAAAGATTTCACCTTTTCCTCTCCAGTTCCTCTCTCTCTCTCTCTCTCTCTCGCTCCCCCTCCCTCACTCTCTCTCTTTCCACAGATGTGTCAGTTCTTTCACTAACCATGACATGCATGCGCTGGCCTGCTTTCACAGGGTTACCCGTCTCCCCGGGGAGTCCTCGCCATCCAGCCTACTGTGAATTAAGCTGCTGAAGCAAGCTAGACAGCAGGAGATTGCGTTTTCAGACCAAGCTTTGGGTGCAGACTACAAGAAAGATCTTCAGAAGATTATGCTCGGTTACAGCACTGGCCAGTTTTCCCTTCATCCCCATTACGTGTTCGTGCCTGCTCAAGCACTGTTGGCCGAGGAGCGAAAATTAGACCTTGAGCAGAAACGGTTGAGGTGCTCCAGATTAGTTAAAGATCTCATGTCTGTGTCAGAATGCAGCGGTGTTTCCACACGCAGGAAACAGAGAGCAAACAGGAGACACCGCGGCCCGCGCTGATGACAGGAGTTGGGCTCTTTGTTTGGAAGTGGAATGAACTTGAAAGTAAAAAGGCCTGCCAATTCCAGCGCAATTTCCTGTGATGTCAATGCTGGCGGACAGAAAGGAAAAAGAATTTGAAGGCAACATTAGCGTTTGATGTGAAGGGAAGAGAGAGATTGGCTGCGAAATGAAAGAGGGAAAATGTGTCAACAAGCCAGGAAAGGAGCCATTGCTGGTTTTTGCCGCTTCTTGTTTCTTACCCATTCGCCTAAGTTAATAGAATCCAACCATTATACAGGAGTGCAAACGCTGCTTTGTCCTCCGCTGTTCTTGTACAATAACAGCCCGTGTCATTTTAGTTTTATTCTCGTTCAGTCTGGAGACTGAGGCCATCGCTAATGGCTTCTTTTATTGAAGAGAAAAACCTGTGGCTGCATTAATACACACTTCTTTCTCTCCGGGATTGACCTTGAAGCGTGATGGTAGCATGTTCTCTTCCCCTTCTAAAAAAAGTCGGAGGCTCCCAATCGAATGGAATCCCATCACCTGGTGCCAAAATAGATCGACTTTTTGGAATTAAAAGCGTAATTTATGGCATTGATTGCACCACATTTCCGTGCCTGCAGAGGTGCGGAGAGGTGCGCCTCGGGCCTGTTGAATCACTTTGGAGCGAAGACATTGTCTTTGGGGTTAATGTACTGTATGGTGGTCAGCATGAGTGATGACTAACAGGGACACATAAATCAGCCAGCGTCCAAGCTGAGTGTCCAGAGGCCTGTTCGGTTTGGCTCAGAGACAGCGCTTCAGTCCATCCCCCAGACCCCCCCACCTTACAGTCAGCTCAAAGACCCCAGCCACTGCCAAACAATTAAAGCAGTAGACGTTACAGGCTTAAAAAAAACGAAGTGGAGGAGGGAATGACGGAGGGGCGGAAAAAAGAGGACATAGCCTTGAAATCGTGGCTGATTAATTACGGCACCTCTTGCTCCAGAATAGATGAAGTTTCAGGATCAATTAATTAGTGGAAACCCAACGAGCGTCAATGGCTCTAATGGCCTGTTCTCATTTGTAACTTTTATTACCCTACTGTTCTGTTGGCCAAGCCAATCAACTTTGTGAAAGAAATGTGATGCATTCATTAGATGCGGATGGAATTACACGTGTTCATAGTCGCTCGCCAGGCTCTTTTCTATTCTATGTAATGAATTTTGTAGGTTTATCCTCTTTATTAGCTTTTTTTCCTAATATCCTGCTGTAATGTATTTTTATTTGAATTTCACTAAGCCCATCTGAAATTGAGAACGAGATTTAATTTTAGCTACTCTTTACTCTTTAAATAGGTTAAGATGCCCACAGCTTGCTAAGGCAATCAAATACAAGTTAAGTGTACTGCAGCCGGAGGTGCAAATAGCTTTGTGCAGAACTTTCGCTGTCTACATAAAAAAGGGAGGCACTAATGGTTTAAAGTTATCTAATTTTCCGCAATTATGTTCAATTCTTAACTCTTCTCCCCCAGTTAAAAGCTTCAGGAACCAACATAATAACTGAAAATGCTGCTGTTGCTGTCCTGTGAGGATGTGCAGTTATTAATAAATGCTCTTTTCAGGACCACAGGGTGCACACCCTGTGCCATACTGTACGGATAACACTGACTTTGGCATACAAGTGTAATATTATATGTGAGAGTTCATATTATGTCTGTCAAAGAGTGGGAAATCATTTGGCTTGGCCTAAAACCCTTGTAACTTTCACAACCCTTGTAGTTGTTGTTTTTTTGGTAGGGTGTCATTATGTGCCCTAATTCAAACCACAAATTATACTGTGGGGTGTTTGACTAGCAATATGTGACCACATCTTCACTGCATGAAGAGAACTTGCACATAAAGTAGTTCAGCAGTTGACATATGCTACTGCTGATCCTGTATTAGAAGACAGATTAATTCTGCAATACAGTCAATACAATAAAATCTTTTAAATGTGATCCACTACACAATGCTGGATCTGAAATTGTTAGAAGGGAAACACAAATATATGGAAAGTCTGTTCTTCATAATATGTCACTTACGTCAATCCATGGTCACTGCCATTGTTGGTAACTGTCATGAAAGATTCTATATTGTTTGATGTCAGGAGCTTAAAATAACGAGCTGTTATGATATCAAACATTTTAGAATCTCTTCTGACACTTACATGCAGTGGTAATGTAAGTCATTCAGTATACATCTGCTATAACTTGTTTATGACATGCTTATGTCCATGTTATGTCGCAGTGTTCAAGGAAAGTGTTATCCATGCCATCATAGAAACACATGTTAGCAAAATGTAGAAACTTGGCTGTATTCACATTACAGAGAAATGTAACCTTATTTTTATGAGAATGCAGAAAGAAAATTAAAGGGGTCCAAGTTTCTGTTCTATAGGTTTTGTAAGCAATAATCTAGCAAAACTCAAAATATGATTTTAATGTCAGTGTACATAAGGGTTACCATAGTGTCTGTACACTTGTAGTCACAAATGCGTAACTATGATCAGGTCTAAAACATGTAGATCGCACAGCAGACAGACAGCCTAATGGTGAGAATAAATTGTGGGTGGGGCATGCTGTCAGACCCAGCTTTCTGGAAAAGGAAAAATGATTTGAATTTTAGACAAAGAGACAAGGCAATGTTTAAGGAGGGGTACACACACACACACACACACACACACACAAACAAACATTCAGACATGCACATGCAGACACACACATATAGACACATATAAACACACAAACACACACACGCGCACTTACACACACACACAAAGGAAATTCTCAGTTAAAGTCCTGTTTTAGGCTTAATCCCTGTCTGGGATATGGACCCTATGAGTTCAGTGGTTTTATTGTTTTAATTTCAATTGGGAAACTAGTATTCATTGTTTACAGCCTCAAAATAAATGATCTGAAACTGATAGATGATACATGATACATGCTGTCTGCAGCTACAGATACAAAGCATAAACAGTATATACCCAATACGAGTATTAATTCTGTGGTGTGAATGCACTTCTTGAGTAACTCGAGTCTACTCTGACCTTGATTCTGGGCTGCTTGGTGCTCTAACTTCATATGGTGTTGTGCCGAGGCTGGACTCAGAGGGCTCAGCTTGGCTTTGACATTCAGGTGAGCTCTGCTGGGACGAAGAGAGCCTGCCATCCTTTACTGAGAGATCAGAGGCTAAATTCTCTCTTCCACACACCTCGCCAGAGTGAGAGCTGGCCAGAGAACCGAGCTGTTTTTCTCCACATGAGTCGGTCCCAACCCTTTTCTCTCTCTCACTCCGTTTTTTTCCCCCTCTCTTGCTCTTTCTTGGCCTTGCAGTGGGGTCAGGAGTTTAATGGGGAAAACATTTGAATCGGTGGCACTAAACCAGAGCCTCACCCACAGAGCTTGTGCATTTTAGAGCACATTAACCCTCGCCACCTCCGCAGCCTCTCCGCCACGATAAAAAAACATCAGCCGTGAAAGCGATAAAAAAAAGGAGGGAAAAAAAAGAAAAAGGCCATCGGAAAGCAACGTCCCAACGTCCGTCGCCATCGGCTGCACTGTGTAAATGGTACAGTCTTAATGCGTTGGGGGCACTGAGTTAACAGAGCCAGGCCAGAGGAGAGGCTGTGGTGGGGCAACAGCAGAGAGAGACTTTTGATTAAACGTGAGCTATTATCAGAGCCCAAGTGAAGTCTTCTGTTGTAGTCGTAGGTTAGAGTTGATTCATTTTAATTAACATCTTTAAATCCGCTTCTCGACGGTCACAGAGGCATTCGTTTATCACTGCAGCAATTTACCTGAGCGAATGGTGTCGTTTGAATGGCAAAGAGGCACATTAGAGAGAATGTGTGACCTGGAAAATTCACCTCCGCGAGCACTTCAAATACTTCAGATTCCCCTTTCAAAAATACACCTTTTCAAAGCGGACGCACGCCCGCCCGCGCCGAGCGCTCTGAATCCCGGTGTGATACCGGCCTGCTTGCGTTATGATAGCGTCATTTTGCACAGCAGTCTTACTCTCCTTTCATACGAGCTGAAATTGTTTTTAGCGTGCGCAGAGAGACGCTTTTTGAGGGGTGCTATTCATGACAGCTCGCTGAGGTGTGTGTGGGAAACGCTGTCCCACTTAATGTCACAGCCACGTCTCTTGTTAACATGGTCGTGTGTTTGCGCGTGCTCACGCCGTCTCTTTTTGTTTGATGAAGCTCGCCAAGGGCAGCTCATTCTTGAGGTGTCAAGTGGCGCGTGCGCGCGGAGGGGGGAGAGCAGATCAAACGCGGCGGGCTGGGGGTTAGTCACCTCGCGCCAACAGCGATGTAATCTCCCCCTCCCCTATGTTTAATCAGGAGCACGGATTGTTTATTGTCGCGGCGACTTGCATCTCATTTGGAGCCGCCGCATCTACGTTCGGCACAAATTAAAAAGCGGGGGAATAAACAACAAGCATCTTTGATGCGTGGCAACCACCACCTGCCCCCCACCCACACACAGACAAAACAGCCCCCACCCCCCCAGCGCCCCTGCAGCGTGGAGTTAGCACACACTGTGTTCGCTTAGGTCCTGCAGGACACAGGTGAGCACTGTGAGACTTCATTTATTGCTGGACAATGTGCTGTGTTTGCTTTACTGAGAGCTTTTTCTTCATTTAAATGTACAATGGAGGTTTTAAGGGGTTAAAGCAAGGGGGTGGTGGGGTCTGGGTGAGCGAGTATTAAGACCTGAGTGAAAATTTGAATAGACACTAATATCGGCTGATTTAATTCCATATTTATATTAAAATTGCATTTTATCCTCGAATTATCAATTTCCAATTTTCACACCTCTCAAAATCAAATAAACAACAAAATGTCTTAAATTATATATTAGGTGCTTGCAATAACGGAGGCGGCTCTGCTGTTCTGTGCATACTCGCTGTTTCCTATATGTGGAGCTACCCAGAGCTTTGTGCTTCTTGGTATCGTAACATTATTCTCAGGCTAAGGGTGAGGTTTGGTAATTACTACTCAGTAATTAAAAGATCTACAGAGAGTTTAAAACTCTCAGTGTTTCACACACTGTGCTGCACTAAATCAGATTGCACTAATAATAATACTAACAATATCGCAAGATGTCCAGGAAAGCATTGAGACATATTGTGACATAACTTATGTTGATAATGATCATCATAATAGCAAGCTGTTGTTTATTATTCATAAATATAATTAAGGGAGGAGAGGATATAATCACAGAGTGAATACAACTGATTTACTGGGTAAGCAGAGGCCTTTGCGCTTGGTGATCAAATCAAAATGAAGCAGAAAACCTCACATGGAGTCGATGAGTCAAGGCATGTTTGTGGTGCTAGAAAGTGAAAGAAAGTATGGATAGAATTCAAGGTACTATTGTATAAAGCCATACAGCATATTTGTCCATTTTTATAACTAACAAACTGTGTCTGAGTACAAAAGAAGCAGGTTATTTTTGGATAACAGGCCTCAAACAGCTTAACATGGTTTGAAACTAGTGTATGATTAGTGGCTAGCACAATGCTAAATAGTGCCTCTCAGTTTCTAGTGCTTATTATCTGCCTACATTAGCCTTGCAGCTCTTGGGCTCTTGTCCTCTTATGAAATGTGTCTCAAGGGGATAACTGTGTCAGTTTGCCTTTTTTGAGAACTATTCTGGACACACTGCACTGTACGAGTGTATCTGACACTGGGAGTTGAGCTGTGTGCTCTCCAGGGTGGGTGACTTCCTTCATTCAGCTGTAAAAGCTGGCACGAGTAAACTGTGGAGGTGTGAACTCATAGCTCGGCGTATCATGTTAAATGCTTTGTTGTGGGTGAATTCATTGTTACTTTTCCCCCTCGTTTTAAAATACAGTGCTATGCCAAAGTCTTAGGCACTGTTAAGATGAGCTCTGAGTGTTTTTTCCAACTTAATATTACCAAATATACTAAATAAAATAAAAAACAAATACATCAAAACACTATAATACAGTAAATAGTAATTTTGTACAGTAAATAGTGCCTAAGACTTTTGCACAGTACTGTAGATATGAAATTAGTACCTGGTTAAGAAGAGCAATGCTGCACAGAGAAGTGTTTTTCCACAATAGCAAGCATTATAGTATGTGTAACCAAGCAAAATAAATCTGGTACTTTTTACTGCTTTTTTGTTTTTCACATATACAGTATTCTATTGTTAACTTTGCTAGCAGGAAGGCACATTAACACATGCTGAGAAAATGTCTGTAAACAGTTTACTTGCTTTTGTGCAGTACTGACAAAAGAGAGCCTGTTTATCACGTATGGCGCTGTGATATGTGGTCTGTAGAAGGCCGAGGCTGCCTTTGGAATCAGCTCATTCCAAGTTCCAGATCAGTTCAGCTGGTCCTCTCCTGCATCAGTCTGTGCTGCCGCTCTGCTCTGTAGGCCAGCAAGCCGAGGCAGAGGCCCCAGCCACGGAACGTGCTAATGCTAATATGCTGCTCTATAGTCCTGTCATGCCTGTTTGGGCTACTTAATGCTCTAACATCTCTCTGGTTGGCTGGGCCCATATGTCATTCAAATGGAGAACGTGTGCACTGGCACTAGCAAGCAGTGGGCCACGCCGCCTGACGCTAAAATTACAAAAACGCTGTCTCTGCTCGTTGGACCATTTGAATTACAAGCACAGTAACCCCCCCCCAATCACAGTAAACACACCAGAGCAGGCATGTCTCAGTGGCGTCCGCTGGCTGGCATGCGTGACAGCATTTTTTTTTCTGAGCTAAAAAGGCTTGTCTTGCTTTCTAGATCCTAGCAGGCATACATTTTCACTCTCCTCCCTCTCACATTCAGTAGTATAGAAAGCTTATACACCAAGATAATAGTTCTGAATATCTGTACATTTATAGTATAGGGATGAATACAAATGACCATTAACGCAACAAGAAGTAACAGGATTTCAGGGTTACTGCTTTCTTGTAATGAGGTTAGAAGATCACGGTTCTTTTTCTCTTCATTGTATGGATTTGTTCAGTACTAGCAGCACACCTGAGTTAACTTAATTAAATATTGATTGGCTTAATTAGCTATGTACTATCTCGGTAGCTAGATAGGGACTAGCTACAAAGGCTGTTTTTGGCTTGTAATTTATAATTTCTGACTTCTGACCAGAAAAAGTCAAACAATTTATGCTGGACTCACTTATGAACTCACACAGTGGTTAAATCCATATCATCAGATACATCCAGAATCCACAGAATCAACAATACAGTTGTTGGAATACAAAGTTTATCTCTCGTGTCAAAAAAATCATGGAGTGTCCATGTTTTTCCCCTGGAAACTTCAAATGTAGCAAAATATTAGTCTGTGTCAAAGAAGACACTGACAGAAATATATCATTTGCCTTTAGTATTTTTCTGTCTATGTATAAGCCCTACATTTGATTTCCTCAGATGACCTGATTGTTTACTGTGGCCATTTAGTGTCCTGTGCTTCAGAGGAGTGCAGTTCGAAACATTACTCCCTTGACGTTTTGAACTGAAAGCCATGTGCATCAGCCCTGGCAGTCTATTTTTGTCCTGGGTAGCAGGAAGCACACCTGGATGGCAAAGTGGAGCTTCCATTTGGATCTGACCCTCCTACTGGGTCAATCAATACCGTTACACAACTGTAAAATGACACAGTGCTGGCGCTGTGGCGCTCGCTAGGCCTGCGCTGGGCTTTTGTCTTCAGCTTGAAGATGATGAAAGCTCAGGGCCAGAATCTATTGCCATAAAAGATCGCTGATGTTTCCATGCTCACTGAAAGGCATGTTTGCGAGCAAAATTGATCTGAAAGATTTAACTGAAATCTTTACGCTGCTCTGTGTGAACATTGCTCCCATGCAATTTTAATGAAGATTAATTACAAGCTATTTGTATCAATCTGTGCTGAACTGTTAACTTGATCTCTTTTTCGGATTAAAATGAGAATATGTTTTTGGCTTCTTTTTTTTGGTCACCCTTGGTAGTTTGATTCTCTCTCACATTCTCACTTCATATATGCATGCGGTCTTATGTGTGTGCGCTTGCGCTGACAGTCAGTGCTGCAGTTGAAAGCAGACGCACCAACAAGTGTCTCATTAGGCTGGGGAGATGCTGTGGAATCAGATGACTTGGCATCGGGGTTAATAGCCTAACCCAGCTCATGCCAACATCGCCGCTTCATTCATTACAGCATGCAGCCGAGCACCAATGCCCATCACAGCTAACAATAGCCCTCATTCATTAAAGGAATCTAAAAATCATTATATTAAAACATGAGCAATGATCGCACATCTGATATGTCAGTCTTTTCACACTTCAGCCTTTCCCATATATTTGCCTGCAGCTTGCTCGAGGTTAAGATCACTCTCGCTAAATTAGGCTACAGGGGAGAGGATTGGCGTGCCATTGGTTTTACCTGATCACTGTATCAGTCGTTTGTGTTACTGTGTGTTACATACTGCACAGACCATTGCTGGGCAAAAGCAGAAGCATATGGGGGTGATGACCGTGGGTCAGTTTCTCCTGGCTGTTGTGCTCTGAGGACTTTGCACTGTACTAATAATAATACTTGCAAATGCTCTGAGTAAAGCTGGACAGTGCATTGGCTAACCTATCGGCGGTTTCACAGTCGTCTCATTCCTAAAATAATTCAGCGCTCTTGTGGTTTGGCCATCCGTGCTGTGCGAGAGACGAGCCGCTCCACCGTCAGCAGTAACAGGCTCCGTTGAGCAATGCTTTGCAAGTCGGTCCAGCCGCAGCTCTCTGCCACGTCTAATGAGTCACAACATACGTTTTGGCTCACACGGAGGAGCATTAAACTGGAGAGGAAAAAAAAAAAAAAAAGGAAAAGAACTCGGTAAGAACTTTGTCATCCGCGTGGCTCGAGCTCATTTCCCCCCGCCAGAATAAAGTGTGCGCTCGCCTCATGTGGAGCAGGATGCAGAGCTGCGGCAGCTGCTCATTAGGAGCTGTTGCGTAAGCAGGAAAGAGGCTGGGAGTAGGGGGAGTGGGGGGTTATGGGAAGTGTGTGATAGGCCCAGCTGCATCTGATGGTAAGGCCAGTGGAGCACTGTGGAGCACTGTAGAGCATTCCCAAGACAACATGATCCTCTCTGGCTCCACCGTAGCGCTTCCTGTGCCATAGCAAATCACTTAGCAGCAGTTATAAAAGCAGTTCGCATTGTGCAGCCGCTCATAGCCAAACAAGGCCAAGCTGAGATGAGCACTTTAAATGCCTTTACAGCTGTTAACTGCAGTGGTGCAGGTGAAAATCACTTGCTAATTGAGCGACTGTATATCAGGGTTAGCATGTCGAACAAATAGGCCCTCCATGATGGCACATCTGTAAAGAGTCAGATGGAGATCCTCAGTGGAGAATTTAGTCAGTTACTGAGAATGGCCTCTGATAAGTAGGAGCAAAAATGACATCCTGTTGCGAAATGCATGCTATTGTATTTTTGTGTTTTTCTTCTTATTGCGTTACCACTATGTCACTTTCATAAACCATTATGCACTACTGATCTCCTGTACAGCACACTAAATGTCACCCACAGTAATGTCAGCGTTACACTGGTGTTTGTCACGCTAATGTTCTTGTCTTTGTGTTGCACTGTTGTGCACTAAGACAGCTGTAAGACAGCACCAATGATTTCTAAAGTTTTGCTGACCTTCTATCTAGAGGTGGCACCGATGTGATATCAGGTATTTGAACTGACCCTGCATCAGTGGAAAATAGCTCCCACTTACGCGGTGTGATTCCATTTTGTGACCTGTGTATGTCTTCCTTTGGGATGATAGCCTAAGTTTTGATGTTCGTCTGAATTGAAGTACTTTATTTAATATTTTAGTAAAAATTATCAACTGAAATGAAGTAGTTTGGTGTAGTATGAAATGTCGATACAATCCAAATAGAGATCAAGCTTTTTATTTATTTTTTGGGATATATATACATTAATCAGTCTATTTACACCAAAAATATAAGGAATGTTTCAGTCTGGACTGCTTCTTGAATGAGGCACAATACAGGGAGGCCAATCAGAACAGATGTCATATATACATATATATCAGTCTTAAAGGCACAGTAGCCATGACTGTTTCATTGGAAGAGATAAAGAGAGGCAGGAAAATGGTCATGTAAAATGTAGGACATGGGACTTTAAATATTAAAAAAATATAAAATATACTGGTTCATTATCTTTTTATTATCATTATATTATAGCTTTTTAAAAAATAAATTTGCTGTTTAATCATAATATTTTCAGATTTTGGCTTTGCATTTTTAAAAATATTTATTTGGCCCAGTGCCAGTAAATCTTTATATTGCTGTGTGACTTATAAGGGTATTTTTCAATGTGTAAGGATATAAATGGTTACAGATTGTATATAACAAGTTCAGCTCTTCTCTGTGCTCATACATAGCACTGATACCATTCCCAGTGTATACATTCAATTATATTAATTTGCTAAGTTTTACCACTTATGGTCCTAATATAAATGGTCCTAAAAGAAGAGAAAAGGAGCCGCTATAAATGAACAATAGTGATAAGAGTTCATATTCAGTAAATACTACAAACCTAAAGTGTATGGTATATATAGACAGTGGGAAAGTAAAGCTCATAACATTTTGCAGATACCAGTAAGAAGGATATCAATAAGAAGGATTCAGAAACACCTAGAAATAGGCATTTTTTTTACTTTCAAATGCACTGTCACAATTAACCTAATGTGTGTTTCTCTGACCTTCTCTTTTTATGCAGGTACCTCCTCACTTTGGACAGCAGGCTATGGGAGGGTACTGTTCACAAGGCCAGCCATATTTCAGCCAGTCCCAGCAGCCGCAGCAGCAACAGCAGCAGCCTGTGACCCCCACACAGCCCCCCTACGTTCAGCCTCGTACCGCTCCCCAGCAGGTAAGGCCAGGCTCCATCTAGTCATTATTTGCTGAGGCTCCCGCTGAGCTGAGGGCCGAGCTGACTGCCATGGGCCGATCGTTCTGATTAGTTGTCCAGATTATTCATGAGTTCTATTCCTGGCATTTCCTGAACCTCGCTTGTTCACTGGTGCAGACTGCACAGGCAGAGCTCTGGCTGGCCTCCTTACACCGAGGCTGTCATCAATGTGGCTAGAGGGCTGGAGGGTTTTTTTTTTTTTGGCATGTGAAAGCCTGTAAAATATATTGCCACTTAATGGTGGGGCTGCAGTTTTTACCCACTGGAAAGACCACTGTTTGCTTTGCTCATTTTTGTACTGCAATTTTGGCTCAACTATTTAAACGAGATGTCAAAAGACTGCAGTCCTTTCATTTTCTTATTATCTGCATTCTTGCTGAAGTTTTTTTTTTTTTTCATTCGTGAGCAAGAAAAGCAGAGTGTTTGGGAAACCAGGCACACAGATAAAAGCGGAGCGAGTCAGGAAAGGCTAGCACCGTAGCCTGTGAGAAGGCCATGTGTTTCTAATTGTCTGTGGCACGAGAGGAATCCGACTATTTTAACTGACCCCTAGCTGCAGACTGAGGGGAATTTGGCTGGTGGAGTCTGCGCTGCGGGGAAGGCCAGCAGTCTCCTGTGCGTCACAGGAAAGGGACTGGGAGGTGCGGCCACTTCGGGAAAGCTCAAGGCAAAGTTTGGTAACATTCAGGAGGGCCTGGGGATATCGTGCAACACCCTGCCGAGAGTGTTGGCCACAGCAGAAATTTGCTCTGATGAAATCCGCAATAACAGTTCGAACACCCCCCCCCACCCTTTCTCCTTATTTCACAACGCGCCTGGCTCTTTCTCAACGCCGGACTCTGCTTTAGCGCTCCCTTTTCTTCCTCCTCAAAGGGCAATTGCATTAATCAAGTCCAGCTCTTTATCTCTCTATTCCCTCTCTCACGCCCGCTGCCCATACTTGAAGGCTGATGTAGGTCAGGTCGACTTCAGGCTATTTGTATTCTGGAATAGTAAATTATCCACAGGAGTCCTGAGAGGAGAGACAAACTTGACCTTTGGATAACACCTTGGACTGATCCTCTTTATTCAAATTGTGTGCGAGGTGTTGTGAGTGTTATAACAATTGTGTTTGTCCTTTTCCAAAGCTCAAAGTGGCAAATTTTGGTGGTGGCTTCAGAAGCCTGAATCCATTTTCCCCTCCTTTAGTACAAAACACTGCTGTCAGCACTGTCCCCTTTTTGTGTCAGACGGTGGTCTGCTTTAAACTGTGTTCTTATTAAGCTATGTCTCTTTGGAGTGAACTTTAAAAAAGCCATCTTTTTATGATTTTGACAGTTTGACTCCCAATTTATAGGCCCCCTCTACCTCCATTAACCCAGGATATGGGACATCATTCGGCTGATTGCTCAGTTCAACAACTTCCCTGCTTTTGTATTTGCCAGCAAATTGAAGGCTCGGTTGGAGAGAGGACAGTGTTATTTCACAATCACATCAACTTTAATGATGGAGGTGTTACATCTGACAGTCTTCACTGGTGCTCACTTTTTGATCGCACACTCAGGTGAGGCAAGTTTTAAGACGTGGATATATTGACATGTGTTGGGAGATTGTTAATCTATATGAGGGGCTTTATGACGCTGTCAAGGCCCTCCTATAAATCAGCAGATCACAAAGACTATTGTCTCATCCCATTTTACCCTCTAAAGTGACTTCATACATGGCAAAAGGCTATTCCATGGTGCAACAATTCCTGTAATTCTTTATTATTAATATGTACTTTATAGTACTGTATATATATATA
>JBBPDB010000001.1:42069642-42080692 GCA_037974465.1 Brachypetersius altus | reverse complement strand
ATATATATACAGTACTATAAATTTATAAATTGATAAGTCACTATCAACAAGTATCAGTTGTTCTGCCTTTAAAACCTCATGTATTTAACAGTAACATTCAGTAAATTGGGAACACTTTTCATGTCTGTCAGAGGAGGGAGAAATAATTACATAGTCAAGTTGTGCAGACCAAAAATAGGCAAATTCCTAACTGAAGACACACATTAACACTTTTTCTTTCACAACAGATCTCTTGTGCTTGTGGTTTGTCAGCTTTGTTTTGCACACTGTGAAGTAGAACGTCCAACTGATCCACATCTACAGTTCACGTGCAGTTTTAGCTATAAGATAAAGAGGACATTTTTTCAGAATTTTATCAGCAATCTCTTTTTAGCAGTGTCTCTTTGAGTAAAATTTCGTAGCTGTTACTGGTCGATGGATCCATTTTCTTTAATCTTTGTCTTCTTTGTGCCTTTGTGCCCATTGAAGCTTCAGTGCATTAAAAATCGCAATCTGCGTTTTCAACCGTAACAATCAACTCATTGTAAAGCCTGATGACATCTGAACAATAAACATTAAGAATAAAAAAAATAATATAAAAACCGTCTTTCAAAGCAGAAAGGAGGGAGCATTAAGGTGAAATTCTTTTTTGGAATTTGTTGCAACCTGGTTACTCCACAAGTATGTAGATCTTGACAAAGGTACAAGAAGACAGTGCAGCTATGAACTCCAGAGCTAAAGAACTTCCTTCTGAATCTCCTCCCTGTAGTGGTTCAGCACATGGACTAACCTTTTCTCATCTTCTTTTTGTCCAAAGACCAGCTCTTAAGAGAGGTTGATATGGACCGGGCCTTTTTCCTTTCTATTCCGTTCAGCCAGATTAGGCAGTAGGTTAGACCTGCCTGGGCTGTGTAGAGGGAGCTTTTCTCCAAAGAGCCGCTGGGCTGTGTGAAGACTCTCTGCTTTTAGCCTGACCTTTCTTTATCTTCATGGGAAGCTGCTTGTGTGAATTGAGAGCCAGGTTTATTTCTGAGGCCACTCTTATCTCTCCTGTGAAGCTCCAAGCTCAGACAAACTGTTCCAGTTTGAGGATTTGATTTCCCCATACTCTGTCTGTACACTTTTTTTCTGCTGCATGCTCATGGACATTAAAACTACAAATTTATGGAAAATGAATGCACAATTACTAGAGATGCACCAATCTGGGATTTGCAGGGCAATGCTGTGCGACGCTGATATCCAGTACTTTTACATATCAATAAAGTAGCATTTGTAACATTTATGTGGGGTTAAAATGCAAAAAATTCACAGATTTTGCCACAGCAGCCAAGTGTCGCATTAACGTACTGCTCCTCTAAAGCACAATAAACAGCAATTTTTTGTGAAATATTAACATTTGTGATATTTGATATTGTTTGTTTTTTGGGGTTGTGTGTTTGTTTATTTTTGTCCAGGACCTTGTTTTAGGCTTAGTTTTTATGTACGTTGAGTTCAGGTATCAATACTATTAAACTTCCCACTCGTGTACTATTGAATACTATTCGTTCTCCCACTTGCGAGTTTCACTCAGCTGGTCAACAAAGTTGTATTTACCCATTGGGAAATTTGCAATTTTATATTAGTTAATGTGATATGACATATAATGAGACCTTTTCCACAGTTCAAAATCAGTAAACCTGACAGTGAATGTGAAAATAAATATAGCCAAACATCACATTTGCCGATACTCATCCTCTCAGATCACCCATTCACCTCTTATTGTTAATTAACCCAGAGTAGATCCATGCTCTGCTTAGTCCAAAGAGAGATAGCTTTTAAGTTTTAAACTGAAGCAACAAAGCTACTGTAGCTAACGACTATAAGAAGTGTATAACAGAATATTAACACACAAACTGCTTGTGTCAAACATCACACACATTCCTTAAACTGTTGTGTAATTAATGGAATGCAGTTGCCATTGGTTAGCCCATCATAACTGTAGACTATTTGCTATTGATTTGCTATTTTTCCTGATCTGCTCCTTTATGTAATCTCAAATGTACTTGCTTATGTGGTTTCCGAAGCTGTATGACAAATCTGTTACCATGGACATCCATGGCTGAACTACTGACTACTAATTGTCTCCAGAGCCTGGAGTCTCAGGCCTGCAGTGTCCATATTATCTGTTTAATCTGCTTCTCTGTAAACCCTTGAGTTTCTCCTCTCCTCTCCAGTGATTGAAATATCAATGGCCTCCGCAGCCCTTCCTGCGCTATTCTGGGCAGCAGAGAGGGGGGACGGAGAAGTGAGTGATACCCAGAGGCAGGTGGAGGGAAAGATGGAACGGAGCAGCTTTGTTCCTGAGTTAATGTGGCCAGCTCAGCGTGGTGGCTCTGAGTGCTGGGTGCAGAAATCACAGATGGCCGTACGAGCCCATCTCTGTCATTTCACCGTGCGTTTGACTTCACAAAGTGACTTTGTGTGTGTACTCGGCTGCTATCTGAGCGCCGCCGTGTCCTATCACAGGCTCACTCTGACATCAGGCAGCCGCCGCCGCTTTGAGAGTGTCCTTACTTTTTCCTTCGCTCTCCGCTCTGCCTGTCAGCGCTCAAACAAACAAGAGTCCTCGGCAACGAGAAGTGTTGCGTCAGCTCGAAAATCATCAATGGGCCTCAAAGAGATGTGACAAGCCTTTTTTTTTCGGGTGTCAGGTAGGCTTCTCGGTGAGGCGTTCTTTCATTGTAGTCGTGGCAGTCACGTTAACGGACCGAAGTTTCAGAAGCTTTTCATTAGCTTTGTTTTTCAGATGTTTCAAGGTTGGAGCATTACATTGTTTGTTTGGCTTATGGTTGCATGAAAGGTTCCTGGTCTGGTGTCAGATATGAGGAGGCATCAGCAGTGATGTTGAGTAAAGTCTTGTTTTAGGCTGTTTGGACAAGGGATGCATGACATGGACAAAATACAATGTCATGATTTGATTACTACATATTGTATTTCCTTGGTTTTACAGTATCTTTAGTTGTTCTGGAAAAGGGCATCTGTTACATGACTAAATGTAAATATCTGTTATAGTATATTACAGGCTCGGGGTACCTGTGGGGTTACGTTCCAAGAGCACTCATGTGACCCAACGAGTGAAAAAACCTTTTGTTGTGTTGTGGTGAAAAAAATGCCTAACAATGCCTGTTTCCATAGGGTAAACCCAAAACATTCCTACAAACATAAACCTGTATCCATACTGTACAGATTACACTGTACTTCAGCAGTGCTGGAATGTAAATGCAGATTTTACCACTGTATAGACTTTATTGTAATTTCATGCATGTGTGTTTTCTTTGGTGTGTGCTGTCATTTTCATTGGCATAAGCAGTTAAATACAGCAATAAGTTTAAGTTTAACTTACAGTAATAAAAATACAGGGCTTTAGGAAGAAGAAAAAGAAAAACACAACAACACTCGAGATGCTCCAAGGGGGAAATTCTGGGAAGCAGCCAATCAGCACCAAGGAAAAATAAATAACATGCTTGTATTGGATGCTTTCAAACCCCCCGCCTCTGAGTACAGTGAGGGATGCGTCACAGAGCAACAGCCAAATAAATAGAGTTCTCAGATTGGTTACTTTCAAAGCTCCCGCCTCTGAGTACAGCTGTATTTCACTGTCCCAAGACGCACTTTCGTTGTGTTTCTTTCCATAGGACTAGAACATTTATAGATATTTTTATATGGAAATGTGGCTGACTTTACATGAATATTTATGTAGCAAAATTATTAAATTATGTTTTTGTCTAATTTAACTCAAATATACAAACATTTATGTATTGTTACGAAAAAAGCTGTGACGTCCGGGCCTCGTCTGCCACACCCCTGCCCGAGGATGGGCATAAACCTGTTAGGGTGTGGTGCTTAGCAACCCAACAGGAGAACAAGGGGGCGTGGCGGACAAGGCCTGGACATCACAAAGGCAAAAAAATGCGGAGGTTGCATGTGTGGGGGTTCTGCGAAAAATGATTAGTTTGATTCTCAGAAAAGATCCGCATGAAACTAAAATCGCGACTGCTGATTCGTGTGTAAGTGGGGGGTTATTGTATACCTTAATTATTCAAAACACCCACAGACATTTCGCTTAATGCTCTGCTCACAAAGGAAACTGGTTAAAAGAGTCATTTAGTTCAATCACAGTCATAAACTTTTTAAATATTTGCCCTCTAACGGTAAAGCACCAAGTTAGAACAAATGGTCCCTCTTTATTTTACCTTTTGCTAGTATCTTACATTATCAAACACTGACAATACATATAACAATGTAACTACTGTCGATGTATTCATCATTACAAATGGATTAAAGTAGAACAGTTTAAATAAGTACACGTGTTTATAAACTTATACTCGTGTAATTATCATAGTACTTTAGTATACTATATCAGTAAAAAGTGAAGATAATGTAGCTAATATAAATACATTAGCTCTACCACTGTAATCCATCTGTAACAGTGAAGATTTCAGCAACAGTTTCATTGTTGTTACCGGCATTGATGTGTAACTGCAAGGTTTTTAGGAACACGTAAAGTCAAGGTAATTGCAGTTTTTGTCCTCTTTCATATTCATTTATGCCAGTAGACAAAAATGCCCCCAATTCCTGTTCTGATTAGTTGCGATGTACGCATAAGAATGTTAAAGTATTATGAATGCTACTGTTGCACAAATGATTAAATATGTTTCACAGCACTAGTTTGCACTGAGATCCAAATTCTCCAGATGTTCAGCTCATGTCTAATCTGTCTGCTTTTTCTTTCAAGAGAAATAACACAGTTGTGAGTGTGTGATGGGATGACACTATGTATTACTCATACTCTCAGATCACCCATTCACCTCTGATTGTTAATTAACCCAGAGAAGATCCATGCTCTGTTTAGTCCAAAGAGAGGTAGCAGCTTAACTGGCTGTGTTGCGTCACCAGAACTAGAGAGGGTTGGATAATTAATTCGACACAATGCGTAATCACACCTTAATCCAATCAAATCGTTCCTTTACAGGAAGCTGAATGGGATTTATGTCATACAAACAATAACAGAGCAACAGAGATGTTTTTTCTGTTTTTATATATTCAATACTGCTTTGCTTTGTATTGCATAGTAAGGGTAATCGAATAAGTAAGTCATTTACTTAATTTTTACTGTGATCAATCCACCCATTCAACGCTTGTATCTGTTGGTAGGGAGCATTCTGGAGGTAACCACTCCCATCAGGATAGAATGATGAATGAGGTTAGAATGAGGATTGATGTTTCCACCCAGCGCCAATGTCAGAATTACTTTGAACTTGTTCGCAAAATACCAATTTGGCATACCAGAACCACAAGACCTGTTCGCTGAAAAATGGAGTCATCCAGACCAAATTTGTTTTCCGGGTGTGTGCCACATATGCACTCACCCCCTTTTGGTGAAGAATGACTCATCTGGCCATATCCCTGTTTTCCACATCTCTGTAGGCCGGTGACCATGGGCCTTTACACCACTGAAGTCTGAACTCTTCATTCGTTTTTGTAAAAAGAGGTTTCTGTACTGCAGCCCAACCACAATCCCTCTCTGTGTAGTTGTGTCTCGACAACAGTCCGATCACGTCCTGCACTGACGCTCTCAGTCACCTGAGTAACAGTTGTGCTTCTGTTTTACTGATGTCTTTCCCACAGATCTAAATGTGGCTGTCACTTTTGTAACTGTTCCCGTTGAAACACTTGAGCAGTCTCTGACTGAAGCTCTTACCATCTCTTCCCCAATAACAGACCCTACTTCAAACTCACTTAGACCCTGTTTACACCAGGTCACTTCATGTGATGAGTATCTGGATTGTATCCTGATAAGTTTTTAGCCACTTGTGTTTACACTTGGTAGTTGAATGCCTCTCAGGTCAACCGGATTGAAATCTGATGGCTGTGTGGGGAGTAATATACAAATCAGTTTGTACAGAGCAACCAATCACCTGTGCTGTTTCTTATTTTTCAGTTCTTTTTTTAAACAAAAACACACAGTTTTGCACAACACCGTCAGTGTTTACAAGAAGACAGCTGTTAAGAATAATTAGCCCCCTGTGTCGTCGGTGTCATGAACCATGTGCGTTTAAACACAGTGTTTTGTAGCAAGACTGCAAAAAATGACAAGGTAAATTGAAGTTTGCCCAAATTGCTGCTAACTGTCTCATCCAAAGGGGGTTACGGATTAAAAATTCAACTCAGAAGAGGAACTCACAAACTCAGGAGCAGTGGTGCCTGCATTACATGGTGACAGTCTTGGGGCAGGTCGCTGACACGGTGCTGGGAAGGGTGCTGGTTGTCAAACGTGTCTTGGAGAGATGGATACATTTCCATTCTATAATTTGTGACTTGAATGCATTTCAGACCACCTCCTGCTGTGGTTTGAGCGATTAGATTTATAAGTGCTTTAAAAGGGTCTTGAGTGTGTTTACACCTTCAGTTTTATTTGCCTCGTCCTTATCCAGATATAATCCCAATACTAAAGAAACTTGAAGTGCTCTGGTGTAAATTGGGTCTTAGATCTTTTATTCTTGAGATCTTGATCTAAAATTGAGATCTTTTGTTAGAATCCACAGCATGAAAAGTGGATTCTGGTAGAGTTCAAACAAGAAGCTGTTTTATGAAATATAATTGCTTCATCATTTTTATCCCATATACGTTGAGACTACATTTCTCACATACAGGTATAAACCTTTTACATGCTGTGGGCTTCAAGTCCTGTGGGATTTGTTTCCACTCTGAGTTGGTTTCTTTAGAGCGTTTTGGGGGAAGTGTGTGTGGGGGGTGGGGGTGGGGGGGGGTTCCTCCATCTCTCCTCTGCAGCTGCCCCCTTCCTTCTGTATTCAAATTACACAAGGTTAATTAAAACGCTGTCGCAGTGGCCGCGCCGCCCGGCTGTATCGGCCTCCCCACGCCAGCATTTTTAATCAAGGCCCCGCGATAGCAGCAGGAGGAGGAGGAAGGGGAGGAGGATGCTCGCTGCCACAGCGACAGAGAGGAGAGGCAGGGCCATTCAAAGTTCAATGTCATTAATTGGTCAGCATTTGAATATTAGCTAAGAACTCGCTTAATTAACGGGATAATAAAAGCATCCCTGGCAGGGAGGGGGGGAAGCGAGAGGGAGGATGGGGGTGGGGTGGGGAGGGGGAGCTGCGGCAGGAAATAGAGGGCATGTGGTGCCGAGAGCTTGGTGCTGGGCGATAAGAAGGATCCGTCCGTGTGAAAGGTCCAGGCACTGTAATTTGCGGGAGCTGCTTTTAATTGTCATAACCTTTTAAATGGCATAGTTTATCGGAGTCCTCTAAATGTCCTGCTGGATTGCCATGCGACGGGGTCCCTGGTAACGAGCGCCGCACTCCCATTGGCTGCCTAAAATATTTGCGCGTCACAAACGTGGATAGGAAGGGAAAAAATGCATTTTTGTGTTCTTTTTTCCCCCCTTTCCTTTATTTCCTTCTACTTTGCCTCACTGAACACCACCACCTGCTAATTGCTGTGTGAATTGTGCTCCACGTATATAGAGAGGCGTGTTTATTTGTTTTTTTGGTTTTTGTTTTTTTCGGCGTTGCATTTCAAATGCAAATTTAGATTGTGGTGGCTAGTCTTAATCAAGCTGGAGCTGAAAAGGCAGTTGTGTGTTTCTCCCCTGGGGCCTCATTTAGGGAATGTTAGCTGAATGGTGGCTAAATTTCATTTAGTAAGCTAACAGTGTGTCTACGCACTGTAGAATTAGGATTATCAAAGATTATTGTGTTTTTTTTCCCCCCACTCACTCCCATATCCTCGTTTTGCACAAGGACGCTATGTGCATGGAAAAAAAATTGGTTCCGGCGGGAAAGTGGTGATAAATGTGAGCCTTTATGGGTAATTATTCATAATGCGTACTCCAGTGCTGAAAGTCATGACCACCAAACAAACAAACAAGGAGAGGAATTCCGTAGCTTGGAGCAAAGGAAGCATTTTGGCGGGACTTAGAGCGTGCCGAGATGACAGATGTCTGTTGCGTTTCTTTATCTGACGTGTTCACAGGGGACCCTGATATGATGATGTGATTTTATTGTAAAGCTGGTCCCGGGCCCTAGTCAGGAGGTGTGTGTTATCTCCAGGGGGAAGTGGGTCAGCATTGTACCTGCTTTGTGTAAAAGGTCAGGGGGATTGCTCGGTTAAGAATCCAATCTGGAAGACATTGTATTGGAACACGGCAGTACAGATGTAGCCATTAAGGTGACCCTGAGGAGTGCAGCCGTCTGCTTGTCAGCAGCAGAGTGTGTGCGGGGGTGTGTGGGTGGGTGTGTGTGCAACTGGTGAATGGTGTCAGAATCACCACTGTGCTCCTAATGGTCATATGTAAGGGTGGGCGATATGAACTCTGATTTGAATCAGAATCTTGTCTGATCTCAAACAATAACATTTTGTAACTATCACTATCAAATCAGCCATGAGGAGGACTGGTACTGAAATCAGACTCTTTTGTATGATTGTGGGTCAGCGTATTCCTGAGGTTTGCGAAAACGGACCCTGTTGTTTAAAGTTGTGCTTGCAGCGTTTGGCTATGCAGTGTTTTGTTCATTTTTATGACTCAAAGTATATCATGCTGTGTTCAAAGCGCAACATGGATCTTCTGAGAGAATTTTTAGGAAGTTTTTACAGGAAAGATTTGGGTAACTGTTGACAGATCTCCAGGAGGAGGGATGGTGACCACTGGAATAATATTTACATGGATGTTATATTTTTGCCATATTGCCCACCACTGATATGTTGCCTCTATTGAAAGAATTAATGTAGTGTTTGTTAAAATTGCTTAACTACTGGAAATATACTCGATTTGGAGAAATAGCGATGCTTTCAGTACACTACTAGCAAATGTAGTCAACGGATGTAACCAATATTTACTTTTACACTGGTTTACCTCCCACCCTTACTGATACAACCCACGTCTATGAAGTGACTGTGATTTTTTTCGTGATGTTCTAGTATTATTTGATGCAGGTGTGTTGTTTATTATGTTCAGTAGCTGAAGTCAGATTAATCTTGTATCTGACAGATGTTATTTTATTCACACCCTTGTGTATATATAAATATATATATATGCATGCGTCAATCCAAGTGGGATGGATCAATAAAGCAGATGAAGGTCTGGCAGGTTAGAGTGCCATTTCAATATGCACCTTGTTTATAAAGATAAAGATAGGAATTGTTTGCTAGTCGCTTTCTGATAATCCCGTCTTCAGGAGAGGCAGGTTATATCAGGGCTGATCAGACATGTCACTTCACATTTTGAAGTGCTTGATTCCCAACTCTACTGACTTAATAAGTCGCACCAATTTTTGTCTGGTGGCGTATCCCTCTCGACGGCCTGTAATATTGTGCAACTCTCTGATTGCTTTAATTATAAAAGCCCAATTTGAAGTGCCATTGTTGTCTGGGCTAATGACACCCGGGGAGCATGAATATGGATGGCCCTGCGCAGCGTCTCCCTCTGCTGTCCTCCTTATCTGCCATCTCTCTCCCGCTCTAATGCTGATGCTTTAATGCTTTATTCTATTCACACACGTGTTTGTATTTTTAAACTCTCCGTTTTTTTCTGCCCCCCTCTCCCATCCCGCTCCTCTCTTAAATGCAAAAAGCTCTAAAAATACGGCGTTTGATAGGAGCGCTGCTGCTCTGAGTGTGAGATGAGAGCGGGCGATGTTCTGGCTGCTGTGTCTTCTCAGCATGCAGGCTTTGGCGCTGTGGCACGCTGCAGCGTTCCCATCGCTCCTCCGCCTTTCATGTGTGAAATTCTGTGTTTGTCTCTCGTTGTGTGTCAGTCTCCCTCTCTCCCTCTCTTTGCTCTCACCCTCTCTCTCGCTCGGTTTCTCTCTTGCCCTCTCTCTCTCTCTCACACTTGCATTCTTTCTCTCTCTCTCCCTCTCTTGCTCTCTTTCTCTCTTTCTCTCTCTCTCTCCCTCTGTTTCACTCTCACCCTCTCCCTCTCTTTTGTTCTCTCTCCCTTGCTCTCTCCCTTTCTCTCGGTGTCTCTCATCCGTTCTCTCCCCCTCTCTCTCCCTCTCTCTCCCTCTCTCTCTCTCTCTCTCTCTCTTTCCTTCCCCTGCTCTACCAGTCTTCTTCTCTCTCTATCGCTTCTGTATTTCTGTCTTTCTCTTTTCTCTTCCCTATTTCTCTCTTACTTTCTTTGTCTCCTTCTCTCACTCCCTGTCTCTTTTTCCTCTCTCACTTCCTTCTTTTCTCCTGCTTTCTCACTCTCCATCTCTCTCTCTCCTTCCCTTTCCAGCCTCTGCTCTGCTTCCTGCACACACATGCAGAGCGGCTCTAAAAAAAGCGGCTGGCACTCTCGGCCCCGCGTTCGGCTGACAGGCAGCGGAGAAGCTGCCCAGTGGAAATCAGAAATGACTGTCCTGCAGAGCCCCCGGGACACATGGGGGCACGAGGCTTTTTAAAGACATGCAATTAAGCTTAATTTTTAATGAATATTAATGGAATTAGTGGCAGATTTGGCTGAGATCTGCATCCGAAGGTGTGGGAATGACTAATTCATTTGGTAGTCATGAGGAGGAGCCTGCCATGGGGGCATGTGTGAGAGAGAGAGAGAAGAGCGGAGAGAGGGAGCGCGAGAGAGGTGGGGGGGAAGAGAAGGAGTGTGAGAGAGAGGAGTCTGAAAGAGATAAAAAGGTAGGGAGAGAGGTGAAGGCAAACGGAGAGAGAAACAGGGAGAGGGAGTGAGTGAGAGCAGGAGAGGAGGAGAGAAAAGAAAGGAAAAAACAGAGAGTGAGAGAGAGAGGTGAGAGACAGAGGGACCTTGAAAAGTGGAAATGAAACGGTAGAAAGAGAGGTGAAGGGAGAGATGGAGAGAGATATAGGGAGAGGGAGTGGGTGAGAGCAAAAGAGAAGGAGAGGAAAAAAGTAAAAGAGCAAAGAGGTAGAGAGAGAAGAGGGTAAAGTGAGATGGAGGAAGGGGGAGAGAGTGAGAGAGAGAGAGAGAGAAAGACAGAGAGAGAGAGAGAGAGAGAGAGAGAGAGAGATAAGGGTTAGGGTTAGATGCAGGGAGGAAAAAGATCACCCT
>JBBPDB010000001.1:42029346-42043267 GCA_037974465.1 Brachypetersius altus | reverse complement strand
TCTTTGTCTCTCTCTCTCTCTCTCTCTTCCTCTCTCTGTTTCTCGCTCTGTCTCTCTCTTCCTCTCGCTCGGTCTCCACCCCCCCCCCCACCCCCACCCCTCCGTCTCTACCTCTTTGTTTCTCTTCTGTCACTCTTTCTGTTTTCTTTTTTTATTTAATGCTTCCTCTTCCACATCTCTCTCTCTCTGTCACTCTCTCTTCTTCCTCTCTCTCTCTCTCTCTCTCCCTCACTCTTCCTCTCTCTCTCTCTCTCTCTCTCTCTCCCTCTCTCTCTCCCTCACTCTCTCTCTCTCTCTATCTCTATCTCTCTCTCTCTTTCCCTCTCTCTCTCCTTCACTCTTTCTCTCTCTCTCTCTATCTCTCTCCCTCACTCTCAGTCTCTCCCTTATTCCCCTCTCTCTCTGCCACTTTTTCTCTGTCACCCTCTTTGTTTCTTTTCTGTCACTATTTCTGTTTTCTTTTTTTATTTCTCTCTTCCTCTTCCCCATCTCTCTCTGTGTCAGCCTCAGTCCCTGACTCTTTCTCTGAGTCCCTCTCTGTCTCCTTTCTTTCCCTCTCTCACTCTCTGCCAATCTCTCTGTATTTCCTCTTTATTTCTTCCCTTTTTCTTTCTACCTTTCTCTTCCCCATTTCTCTCTTTCTGCTTCTCTCTTTCCTCATCTCTCTCTCATTCCCTCTCACACTTCCTCTTCTTCTCTTACTGTTTCTTGCCTCCCTCTCTCTCTCTCTCTCTCTTTGCAGAGTGTTTGTGTAGAGTTTACTACTTTGTGTGAATTGGGGAAATTTCTTTTTTTTCCTATTTAAACATGATGGGGTTGGATTTTATTTTATTCATCTCCTGATGTGATAACCTGACAACTCAGATGGGACAACGTGGGGTTAAATCCTAAAATTCTCTCTCCCTCTGTCTCTCTCTCTTTATCTGTCGGCCTTGCTCTCTCCTTTCTGTCTCATTTTCTAGTACTCATTCTCTTCCTTGTCTTTCTTTCTCTATCTCTCTTTCTTTCTCTCTGATCTGAAGTGTGTAATTTGTTCATTTCTTCTAAATATCACGCCCCTCTCTGGTCCAGTTTGTTCAATAAACCTGAAGGGTGAAATGTGTTATTTATTGCAGCGCCTCTGGAAACTTGTTAAATCTTTGAATATTATGTTACATTTTGTATTCAAAAGTCAGGCAGTCATGTTTGTTAATGCTGATTTATTAATAACAAATAATTATGTAATTTCAGCACTGCTTCTTCTCTCTTTACTCTCCTCTGGCCTCAATGGCCGTGGTTTTTAACGTTTATAGCAAAAACTTACATTTTAAAATGTTTGAGTGAACAAATAAAGCCTTAATCAGTCAAAGGGTTTTCACCACAAACAACAAAATCAGGGTGTTTGATAGCCAGTCGTGGCACTACTTGCATTTTTTGCCTGAGTCAGAATATTGTGATGCGTGTTGTGCATTGTGAAAGTATTATATATTATCACATGGATCACATGTTAATGTATCACCTTTAGGCTTAACAATATGTTATACTGAATGCACAATCATCACTTCTACATTCTAGAAGGGCTCACGAGTAAAATTAGACATTAAATAATAGTAGCATAAGTCAATAGACACAATAAATAAGTTTTAGGAGGTGTGTTTTGTGATGAAGAGATTGGAAGTGAGTCAGTATTACAGATCTATGAAATCAGTAAAACCAGCAAAGACAAAAGGCTGAATCAGATGTTTTATGAACGAGGGAATGACTCAATACTGTATATAATCTAGCTGAAATAGTGCACACACATTGATGGAGTGATGTAGTCTTGTTAGCTGTGTGTTTCGTCCTGTGAGATACTGGGTTTTCTTATATTCTTCTTAAGTGAAACTCATTTTAAAGCGTAGTAGACTGTACAGAATGAATATTGGATTGGTGTTGATATCAGCCAGCACTCCAGGCTTCAGAACTGGCACCGGAATGGAAGAGTGGTTTCGTGTTGTCTCTAGAAGGGCCTGAAAATGTCCTGGGCCAGTGATAACAGTGGAGTGAGATGGATCGCTCTGCCTTGGACAAGAGGCTTATTGCTGATTTGCTGTAGGTCCTTAGAGCCAGACCCGGCCTGAAATTTCAGCAAGCCGCTTTGAAACTGACAGCAGGTGAAACGATTTGCTTTTAGCTTTTGTGGAATCGAACCATGTAAAAGCGTCATGAATGCGAGGTGTTTCCGAGCACGACCTCCAAAGAGGTTCAATATGCCAGTAATATATGTGCTTCGGTTCCTATGAGTTTGAAAAGCTGTGTTGTTATGCACCTTTATTTCTGAGCCTGTAGGGTGTGTGTGTGTTTGTGTGTGTGTGTGTGTGTGTGTGTGTGTGTGTGTGTGTGTGTGGGTATATGTGTGTGAGCACACTGTTGATGTGAATTATCCCTGCTCCTGGTGAGTGGCGTCTCTCATTGTGCCGTGCAGCCAGAGGCTCTAGCTGCTAATCCAATAGAGAAAGGTGAGCTTGTCTCTTCCACTGACATCGCCTCTCACTCTTCCTAAATTATCCTTTCAGCAGGAGGCAAATTTGCATTGTATTACTCCTTCAGCCTGCATCATCAAATATGTGGCCTAGCCCATCCCTGTGATTACATTTAACCACAGTCCGCTAGCACGCTGCGCTAGCACACCTTGTGCCGTTTCGCATCTCACACGGGTTTATTCAGCTCGTCTTCTTCATACACAGCGTATTCCACAGTTGCATTATTTAATCATGTTTAAGTTTAAAACCCTTCCTCCCCACTGCCATCAGAGTCTATAACTCCTCCCCCTGTCACACACCCACACAACAATATGTGCAGTAATCTGGGGCTACTGCACAGTGTCTTCGTGCTGAATCATTATCATCACACGCAATATCTTATTATGTACAATATTTTATTTATTTGTCCTATTCTGACATGCTCAGAAATGTTCACATTGCTCATTTTGGGTGGACTGATAAAAAAGGTTGCTTAGGCCTGCTAGGCACAATCGTACTGTTACAACTCCAGTAGCTAAAATAGCAAAAAGCTTAAAAGTCTTTTTTATTTTTTGTATTGTTCCTCCAACACAATCTAAAATACCCAGTAATTACAGTTGTTAAAATCAGTGTTGCATTATTTAATCAAGTTTAAGTTTAAAAGCTGTCCTTCCCATTGCTGTCTATAACTCCTCCCCCTGTCACACACCCACACAATAATATGTGCAGTAATCTGGTGCTATTGCATAGTTTATTTGTGCCGAATCATTGTCATTACACATGATATCTTATTATGTGCACTATTACTACTTAAGTCATCATTATGTGCAATAATGGACTCAGTAAAGAATGCAGCTCCAAACCATCATCTGTGTTATCTAGTAAACTACTTCAGCGGTAATTTTATATGCAGAGTAACGTACAGCTGTGCTTCATGGTCCACAGAATGACATGCAAACCTAGACTCAGCAGTTCCAGTACTGCACTGATAGTCATGGAAGGGGTTTATTTTTCTCTGATGAACTTTTTGTCCTAATCTGATGTCAACATGCCCAGAAATGTTCACATCGGACATTTTGGATGGACTGATAAAAAAGTACAATCGTACTGTTACAACTCAAGTAGCTAAAAGCAAAAAGATTTGAAGTAGGTTATTTGTATTTTGAATTGTTATTTCAAAACAATCTAAAGTGCCCATTCATTACATACATGTCCGGAAGTTGTTATAATTAGTATCACTGAAAATCAGTATCGCTGTTTGACATTTATATTGGTGAACTAATATTGGCCACATATTGCCCAGCACTGCTGACGCAGATCAGCACTGCAGATGGAGTGGACTCAGTGGACTCTGGGCTCAGTGGAGATGATTGGGTGGCGTGTCAGGATTTGGGCTGTGTTCAGCTTTCTCATCCCACTGTGACTGTGCTCTTGTTTAACGTAATTAGGCCCTGCGTGGAGGGCCTGTGTGTGTGTGTGTGTGTGTGTGTAGTGGTTAGAGACTGGGTTTAATTTTCAGCCCATGTTTGAGTGTAATGTGTTTGGGTTGTTCTGCGGTGATCCAGAATGGGCCGGGGACTGAAAACGCACTGCTGTTTTTAATGAAGTTGTCATGGATGGACAGACATAAAGGTAGTGACTGAGGAAAAACTACAGGGGACTTGCAGACGTCCAACAAATTAAATCATGTCCTTTTCAGTTACGTATGAAGGACTTGAGTTTCTACCTGCCGTCACATCACACTTGGTGACAAGATAGGATGGATGGCTAAAGAGATGTAGATGGTGTGTGTGTGTGTGTGTGTGTGTGTGTGTGTGTGTGTGTGTGTGTGTGTGTGTGTGTGTGTGTGTGCGCTTTCATTCATGTGTGCATGTACTTGCTTTATAAAGTGCTTGACCTGAGGTTAGACTATAAAAATTCTTATCACTTCTTTGGACTTACATCTACATACAGCACTACATATAGCACTTATTACTCTTATATTTGCAGTACTGTACAAAAATGAGAGAAAGTCATTTATTTAAGTGCAGTTATTCAATTCCAGCATCAGAGAAAAAGCAGAAAACATACATATTAAATTGCTTTTATTACAGCTGCCGTGCTTTTCAAGAGACTTGCTTCCAGTTTTTTTTCTGCAGAAATCTGCCGAGAGAATTTTCCACACTCCTTCTAAACTCCTTTTAAAGTTCAGTCCTAGAACTTGGCTGCTTTTTCTGCTTCTCACCATCCAAGTTAATCCCAATAACAAATTTACAGTCATCCGTTTATAAGACCTCACGTGTCCAGTGGGTGTCTTCATTTATTTCCCTTTCCAGTAACAACATCTTGAACATTTATGCTTCCTTTAGGCCCACAGCGTTGGGTGGTCTGCTCACAGTGGACGGACTGGCAGAACACCTGTGGATGTTTCCCAGCTGAAGTGAAAGTGAAACTTAATTTTTCATTTTCTCTCTCAAAGATTAAATCACAACATCCTGTTAATCTGATAAGAACAGTTTTGGAAAAGAATAGAGTAATGTACAATTTTGTGCTTTACTGTACTGTACGTGTGTGTGTGTGTGTGTGTGTGTGTGTGTGTAAAGATTATTATTATTATTGTAACGGTGTCAAATTGCTATTACCAGTAATTTTCATGACACTTTTATGTTTAATGGCATTAAATTAACATGTGACACAAACTGTCACGATATCGAACCTCACACTATTTGTCCAGTAAAGACAGCATAACACTGTTATATTAGTGAAGATACTCTGTCATGACAACTCATGGGATGTTTATGGCAGCCCTATATCAAAGATATGTAACAGGGTTTCTTTCAAATAGTCCAGGCTTCACTCTGATATACTGTGCCAAAGGGAGTTTTGTGTAGTAAATAGAGTTATGAATATAAGCTGTTTTCTTGTGGCAGCAGACTCTTTTCAGCAGTGTTTGGAAGGTGACTGGTTGTGACTGGCTTGCCGAATGCTCTGAATACTAGAAAAAAAAAGCTGCAGATAATTTTAGTTTGATACTTTTTCAATGCAAACCCACAAACCTTTACGGTAAGATATCCCGGCGTGTGCCTGTCTGAATGTTTGTCGATAGCGCGTTTCATTTTTTTTGCTTCAACTTGAGACTTTCAGCTGAGACACACATACATACACACATACGCACACAAAACACACATAGACACACTGTTTCTCTCACACACAAATGCATACACATAGTGTACCCATTTATAAAAGCCTGAGAACAAACAAATCGCCTTTAAGCACAGGCGTTATTAGGATATGTAAATTCCTGCCATTTGGGGAGCAAGGCTCAGAATAATTCTTAAGGAGGTGCTGATAGGGACAGCGTGCATAGTTAATGGCATGCTGCTGCTTTCACCGGCACTGCATCCATTACGCATCGTTATTATTGCCACATAATGGCTTATTTGTTGGCTGGGAAAAATTGCCAAGGCGTGTGGATGAAAGAGCGAGAAAGTGACAGGAAGAAAAGGCAAGAGGAAGAAGAAAGACACTCCTTGTATAAACTCAGATCATTTGGAATTGAATTACGGGGGTTATGATTAGTCCTTCACTATTTTCCTTCCTCAATTCATCTTTCCTCAAGCTATGGTGAGGTTTCATTTCGTACAGACACCTCTAACGACGCTGCCATTCTCGCCTTCTTTTGCTTTTGCTTAAGCTCATTTGTTTTGCGTGAAAGAGAAGATCTGTCATCTATCAGGAGGAAATACGCCTCGGATCCCCGCTGTTCCGCCCGACGTCTACGGGAAATCACTGCCGCTTACAAGTTTGGAATCCACCTTCAAAAGTTTGGACGAAAGTCACATAGCACCCCTTTTGTTGCAGATACATGAATTAGATGATTTTGATTTGATGACGCAGCTCTACATCCCTCTAGGTATCCCAATACTTTCAGAAATTTTAGACCCAGTGACTGCATAATGACTGAGAAACTTCAACAAAGTGAACATCTATGGGCTCCTAATTCATGCCACAGTCATCCAAGTGGTGCCACATTCATCTCTGACCAGGAGTTCAAGAAAGCACAGAGGGCTTGTGCACAGCTGACATATTGAATTGAATGTATTCTTCACCTGTTGAATAGGTGCATCATCAGCATCTTGTTATTAATGTAAGGAAGTAGATTCAAAAACAGCCACTTAAAGGCTCAAAAAAGTCTAGTCTGGTGTACACATTATATGTACACATTATTACTGCCCATAATATTGTTAGCTTGCATGCGTCTGTATTGGAGCGTGTTTTCTGGACAGGCCTGTTCAGGGCCTAGACTGTCCAGCTCTGGCTGGGATACAACCGTCCACATGCTCGATATTGTGGGTGGCCTGCTCTGCCACTGTATCCTCACTAATGACATGGGGAGGAAAGCGTGAGCAGAAAGAGAGGATGAAAGAGAGAGTGATGCCAGAGCCAAATGGAGCTTTGCTGCCCCCCTGGCCCCTCAGCACCAACACCCCCCTCCCCTTTCTCCACCAAGTGTTCATTTAGGCCTGTGTGTCAGAGCAGGGATCAATGTAGATGTCACCATACGCTGAGCTGAGCAGTGCTGCCAAGTCTCTGTGCCAGGAGAATCCAGTCAGGCCTGCAGAAATGGTGTGAACCAGTCCCACAACCCAGGCCTCATCCCACACCCTAACCACACACGCGCACACACACACATTCACACACAGCACAACGGTGTCTGAATAGTTCAGCCTGCTGGGCCACATAGTGACGCACTCAGAATGATCAATATCCAGCACTTTCTCACTGTGGTTCCCAACTATGTTATGCAAAAAGTTTTTTTTTATTGGTATGATATTATCTGTAGGTTTTTTATGTAGGGATGTAGGGATAACATAATGCAAGTTATCTGAAAGACAGATATTAATATACTTTAAATGTTGCCTTTGCATTTGATTCCAGAAATCACTTTTTTCAAAAACATGTGGAATCCTTGTCAGTTTTGTAATTTAAAAATCTTCTTTTCACACATTTTTTATGCTGATAAGAATTTCTCAGCATAAGAATGTGTGTGATTACTGAAGAATTGACCGTATTTACTGAGTAATTCGTAATGAATGGTAATTAAATACAAACCACAAGGTGTGCTGTGTGCAAGCTTTTGCAACTGTAGCTTTGTGAAATGCAGATATCTCAGGTTGCTTGAAGTTTCCTGCATCTTTACCTTGACATACGGGCCAAGATTTACTGGAGCTGTAGAGGCTGGCTTGTTTTGAACAGTCTGAAAGGACTCTATCACTCAGAGTGTCCTGAAGTACGTATGAGGCAGCCCGTTCCACAGCACATGTTTTTTTTCCCTCTTTTTTCTGGAGGAATATAATAACAGCAGCAGAAATTTAATACACAGACAGAATATAGCAGTTTTCAGCAGGTGGCGTCAAGCCTTGACATTCATCATGCAAAATCCAAACAATGTACACTCCAGAAGGCAAGGACGTTCAGATTTGTTTTCTCTTCGCTCATAGACCACACACACACACGCAAACACACACACACACACACACACACACACACACACACGTGTGTGTGAGCACGGTGAGCTGAAACTCGGCTTCAGCCTCAGCCAAGGAGTTGAAAGAGACAAAGGACGAGCAGCACATGGGATGCCTGTGTGGCTTCTGAAAGCGTGCACTTGCTTGCAAGAGGGGAGGGATAAATGATGTGGAAATCTAATTCACCTTGAAGTGTCCTCCTCTTTTTCTTTCTTGCTTTCTCTCTCCCTCTCTCTCTCTCTCTTCCTCACTCTCTCTCCCTCTCTCTCTCGTTTTCGCCTTCCTCCTGGCTTTGAAAGCGGCGCGGGAGGAGTTCAAAGGCGGGCGGCTGTGGGCGCGAGTGTGTGTGCTGAATGAGGAACGATAGCGCAGGCTTAGACGAGAGGGCTGCAGCCTCAGAACTCTAATACACACTCCTCTCATCAAAGGTGGAGGAGGCTTAGCTGGGGTCTGCGTCCTTGCCTTCCGTACAACACGCCCCAATTAAGACAATGTGGCTTTTGAGTGGGAGAGGTAGGCGGGGGGGGGGTGCAGGACAGGGAAAGGACAGTCGATTCATGATGTGTTCGGACAGTCCTCGTCAATTCATGAGTTCCGACATTATCCCAAGGAGGTCGCACGCCTCAAACAGCTGAATCGTTGACAAAATTAACCCCTGTGTCCCCAGAATGATAACCACCCAACTTCTTCAGGCGACAACTTTATTTTCAATTAAAGCTTTATACATATTTTAAATAGTATTTACATTCACATTTGTATGATATGCAGAAAGGGGGACTCATATATAGCATACAGAAACAGAACTACAGCATTAGACAAATAACAGATATAATGAAAATAAGATAGTGGGACTGGACCACATTGTGAGAACAGGACAAAGGACAAAGAGACAGACAGACAGACAAGATAGCCCAGAGTGACAGAGAAGAGTTGCTGTTGGAGATACTGAAGTTGGTCAGCACTTTTAACACTGAATGGAAGGTAGATATTTTGAAAAATATGTTAGAAATTCTTCTGACAAAGGAAAGAAATGGTGTGAAATAATGGTGTATAGTGTTAACCTTTTTTCACAATAACAATACAGTACAATTTCCATCTAGTTTAAAGGTCCCTGCGTTTCTGCTTTTCTAACATTGATGAAAATGTGTATGATTTAAAGAACCATAGGTGAACGAGCAAGTCAACATTTTTAAAAGTTTTATTAGGATTAAATTCATTTTTTAAATAAGGCAGCTCTTCAGGCCATTTTATAAATCAGAAAGCCGCAAAGTAGTTCTCAGTCTTACCTGTCCACTCATTTCTCACTAGCAGCTCAATACAGAATTAGCATTTTACTTGGAGATCCAACAATTTACTTAATCTGATGTGAGGTTTAGACGAAGAAATATTATGTTTGATTATATTAATGATAAAGCTCAAAAATTGAGTGTTAAAATTGATACCTTTGTCATAAAATGTCCGCCGTAAATTCCACTTATCCACGTATGTCAAGAAAGCTGATATTGAAACAATATATAATGACAGATAATATAAAAGTTTGGGCAAAGTTTAAGTAGAGTGAGTAAATGGGTTTGAGCAAGGGTGGGTTCAAATATCCCATTGCATTGCAATGTTTTGCTTTATTACAAAACGTTATAAAAATAATTAAAAACTGCTTGCAAAAATAAAGAATCCACATAAGCCAAAGCACAAGAAGTTCAGAGGAACTGGCCCGAGGCCTGTTTGCATACAGAGAAAGTGAAGAAGAGAAGAAAGAGGCGACTCTTTTGAAGAAGAAGAGAGAACAGAAAGAAGCTTTTACTGTCTGGTAAACACAGAAGGATTTTTCTTCATTGTTATCATTTAGAATAATACTGAGGATTTCAAAAATACAGGAAAACGGTGTTTGATTTAAATGTGTCAAGTGGTTGCACAGCATTACAATATGTAACATTAACACAAATCTAAAGTAATAGCAATCAACCGTGTTGGTGTAAGATTTTATTTTATATTCGATTCGTAGCCTCTCTTTGTCTTCTTGCAGTTCTACACAGTCTTGGAATTCTGAGCTACCTGATACTTTTTCAGCACATCTGGTAAAACAAAATAAAATACAAATTAAAATTTTAATTAATTTTCAATTTAAGCATTAAACATTTCAAACATAATGTCTTTAAGCTTCCAACGTTTCCTGCTACCTGAACTGCCTATCCAGAGACATTCTGCACATGAAAGTATCCACAGCTTCAAACCTGAAACCCAAGCTGTGAAGCTAAAGGCTGATTTATTCTCCTGCGTCAGCGTATTTGTGAATATCCGCGGGTGTCCCCATAGGTGTCTGCCAACATGCTTGCACGTAATGTGAAAACATTCACCAGCACGTCTTCCACCTTATTTATGACTAGAAAGCATAATAAAAATAAAGAAAAAAACATTTTCACATAAAACCTTTTTCATTTTAATTTTAAAGTGAGAACCTCACTTCTTAAAAACTTTACAGATCTGCGCATCATTTCAGTTCTCACATAGAAACTGAAGCTAGCTGTCAGGGCACCCTTGGACTGTTATGCTATGGAATCAGATGTGTGCTTCTGAAGGAGTATGTCAAGTTTGTGTTAAAGAAATTCTACTTTTTAGTAGAGTGTTTGGTTTCACCTCGCTCCCATTGGCTACAGGACAAGCTAGTGAGCATTAAACGGTTACAAAAAGTGAGTGAGTGAGTCTTTGGTTTTGAGGTTTACACATTTGGGGTTTTCGGTATCAACACCTCCCCTGTTTCAAACCCATATATAAGGCAGTGTGTTTACTCACAAACGTTTTCTGTTGAATAATGTCATGAGTTCATCATTCCTATCCAATTGGAGCTAAGTAACCTCATTGTCTGGATGTGGCTGAGTTGTCTCAAATGGATGGTGATTAAATGGGCTGTGATGCGTTTTTTATGTGAACTTTTCTAATAATAATTTTGTTGTTACAATTTGTAAAGGCTTGCTCTTCTGATTCTTAATTATTATAAGCTCAATTAGCAATTGCATTGTTTATAACTTAGAAATTCTTGATCTTTATCAAGATTTTTAATTCTTCATTGCATACATAGTTATACAGAATGTTGTGAAATGAGCGCCTATCGACCTGTAAGACCTGTGCAATAAAGTTATTCAATAATTTAAATTAAATTAAAGAGAAATGTGGAAAGGCTAAACTGAAGTAGTAAAACTATACAGAAACAAATATTACAAACATAACAAATATTACAAACACCATGAACTGGAGCAAGATCTGTACAGTGTGCAAAATGTGACAGAGTAGAACAGACGTGCTGTAAAGTGCTGTGTGCTAGTTGCTGGTTGATGTATAGACCTAAATGACAGGGAGCAGATGTGATACAGGGAAGATAATTATTGTATGTTAATGATTTTTGTCTTGCATTTGTATGACTTAAATAGCTGTCACTGACCCTCTCCCTGACTATAGTCCCACCTCTGCATTGGAATTGCCTTTGGGCAGCTGGTGGCCTGGTGGTTAGGGAGTTGCCCCTGCGATCAAAATGTTGTGGGTTCATATCCCAGGACTGCTAGTGGCAACACTGACGTACACTCGAGCAAGGTACCGTCCCCACACACTGCGCCCCAGGTGCCCCAATGTGGCTACCCACTGCTTGGCTATAATAGACCAATTTATTTTACTTTACTTTACAGCAGACAAGTTTTTTTTTTTGAGAAACCCTGTATTACATATCAGTGGCCAAACCAGAGTGTAAAGAAAGGTCATGAAGGTCAAGTTTTTTTCCCATTTCTCTGTTTTTGTAATATTCTGAAGGTGGGTATCATTTAATTTTACACTAGTTTGGGCTCATTGTTGAGAATTTGGAAGTCATGATCTCAGCGTGCTTCTGTGAGCTACACTCACCTGATGGCAGATGCGTTTAGGTATGATATAGATATGGTGTAAAGTATAAATCAGCCTTGAGTTTTGCATAAACCATAAGGATTTTCTTCATGTCACAGCGGCTGTCCATGGTGGAAACAATGTAGAGAATGTAGTTAGCTGCGGTGAGTGTATGTGCGTGTGCGTGTGCGTGCACACAGCAGGCTCGTGCGATGCTGGACCTCCTCTACGGGCTGTAATTATGAAACTGGGCCAGTGTGAGATTGATTATGAAGCCATGAGAGGGAAGACTGATTATTCGCTGGTGAAAGGTGGTCATAATTCCTCTCAGTCCGACGCCTACGGAAGCACTGCCATTCTTTCATCGCAGCGTGAAGCCCCAGTCAAATCAGCCCCAAATACAATTAAAGAAAATGGCCCAACAAGGGGGGTGTGGGTTGTCATGCATGCATTTATTTATTTATTATACTATTTCTGCTCTCCTTTCTCTCACCCCCCCTTCCACTCTCTGGTTTTCACACTTCTCTCTGGCTTGGAGAGCTACTTCTCAGGGCTGAACAATTTGTCTAGCGTATTGTCATGTTGTCTTATGCCTTGAGATTTTCTTATTTCTCTCTCTTTTACTTTTCCTTTTCGGCCTCGATCTCTTCCACCGCCTCGACTTGACACACCTCAGGGTTGCCTGAGTGTCTGTGTGTGTGTGTGTGTGTGTGTGTGTGTGAGATGCAGTGTAAGCTCAGGAGACTGGCTGAAAGGTCAGTCACTCCTGACATTTTCCGAAGCCCCATTGATTTTCTTCATTCCTTATTTCTCAAGCCACCTCAGACAGACCCCCGCCCCTCGTCCCAGAGCCTTAGTCTAGAGGAGAGGGTCCCTCTCTGGCTTGCTGGGTCAACAAGCTGTAAATAGCTTTCTCCAGCTCACAGTCTGATCTCCTCACATTCCTTTGCAGCAGCGAGACAGCGGCCAGGCCCCAGCTCGGCAGGAGGCGGGAAGCTGGTGGAGAAAAGAAAATGGACAGAAGGTACATCACATAGCTTCAACAAAGAACAGCCATTTGTCCACATGTATAGAAAACAGCATAACACTCAATGCCAGGGCCCACGTTTTTTATTATTACCAGCTCAACACTTGATTTAGGGATGTGTGCAATGATTTCCATTACTGGTCTTGTGACTCAATACATTATAAAAACAGTACAATATAAAACACAGGTCTGAGCTGACAGACTGTATTTGAGGTGAGAAGAAAACCAACCTTTCACTGTATGTTCAAAATTTGTAGGCATAGATCAGTGTTTCTAACATTGTGCATATTTCAACACACCTGACTCAACTCATCCTCTCATTAACAGGCCTATAAGTGTGTTAGAGGGGAAAAAGTCTAAATTATGCAGGTCATGGGAACCAGCACTAGGACTGAAATACAGTAGTATCTATTATAACTGCACTGATGCAACACAGAAGAGGATGGGTTCCTCTTTTTTGGTTCCTCAGAGTGTTTCTTCTTTTGAGTCTTGGTTCCTCATTGTAGCCATTTCCAGTTACTACTGTAGTAGATACTACTACTACTACTACTACTATTATTATTATTATTATTATTGTTGTTGTTGTTGTTGTTGTTGTTATTATTATTAAACAATCATTATTATTTGGTCCGAGTTGAGTTTCCTCCGCATTTGCTTTTTCCATTTGAATCCTCATTCCTCTCTTTGGTTCTTCCTCCTGTCCTCAGTGAGCTTTTCCTTAGTCTCAGTCCCTCTCTGTGGTTCTTCCTCATGCTTTCAGAATATGGGCCCCAACCTGTCAGCAGGTACCCTGAATGTGCTCCATGAGAGAGAGAGAGAAAGAGAGAGAGGGAGGGAGGGAGAGAGGGAGAGAGAGAGAGAGAGACAGACAGAGCTTTTGATCATGTATGCTCGCCCATGATAGTGTGCTTACCTTCATAAATGTGACATGAGTGTAAAAAATGTCAGTTACTTTTTATGTGGTCTTAATGAGTGTGTGTGTGTGTGTGTGTGTGTGTGTGTGTGTGTGTGTGTGTGTGTGTGTGTGTGTGTGTGTGTGT
>JBBPDB010000001.1:42018020-42029088 GCA_037974465.1 Brachypetersius altus | reverse complement strand
TTCGTGTGTGTGTGTGTGTGTGTGTGTGAGAGAGAGAGAGAGAGAGAGAGAGAGAGAGAGCTTTGTGTGAGGCGTTTGCGAGTGTGTGAGTTAGTACCTCGCCCTGGGCTTCCCGTTCCTCTTTCTCCTCCACCAGCACCACACGTCCTCACGAGAGCGGCGCAGAATAAAATGTCCAATATAAATACTGTAAACAAGCAGGCATCTCTCTGATATGATAATGCGCCGAGCTGTTTTTGTTGTTATGCAAATGGAGTGGACTGCATCAGTAATCACTTTCAAGCCTTCAGCGAGGAAAAAAAGATGAGAGAGAGAGGGAGAGAGAGAGACGGAAAGGGAGAGAGAGAGAGAGAGATAGAAAACAGCAAAAACAAAAAACAAAAAAAAAAACAAAGAGCAGCCTCAGCATTCTCTGAGCAGCACTCAGTTGTCAGCAGCAAACTCTTAAGGAAATAAGAGCAACATCCCACCGGCTCTGAAATCAGCCTCATGCAGGCTTGGTCTGGGGGTGTGGGGTGGTTCAGGGGTTACAGGGTTGTGTTGCTGAACTGCGTTAGGCATGTGGAAAAGGCTCTATGGAGTTAAGGATGAACATTTTTACCATTTTTTGCTATTCAAATATACAATATATCCACAGATATCTGCATTGAGGATTCAAGATTCTCTGTTTGTCACATACACCGTTATACAAGTACAGCATGTAGTGAAATGTGCCCCTGAAACATCAATGAGACTCTGCAATAAAGTTAAAATACATTAAAGAAATAAATTAAATAAATGGCTAGAACTAAGTAATACAATGTGTAGAAAAATATTCGTCAAATAAATAGGTGTAAACATTTACCAGACACTTTTATCCAAAGCGATTTCCATTCCCTATTTACAGTCTCCCTGGAGCAACTTGGGGTTGAGTGTCTTGCTCAGGAACCCAGTGGTGGTGCTGAAGGTAGGATTTGAACCTATGACCTCTTGGTCCATAGGCAAGGATTCTACCACTAGGCCATCACCAAGTTTGCAAATGTAACAGAATAGACCATGTACTGCAAAGTGCAGTCTAATAGCGGATGTTTAGAAACATAAATAAAACAGGCAGGTGAGATACAGTACACTATATGGACAAAAGTATTGGGACATACCTCTTAATTATTGAATTCAGGTGGCACCTTACCTCCAGCATGACTGTGCCCCAGTGCAAAAAGCAAGGGCCATGAAGTCCATGAAGGCCTGACTCACCACACAGAGCTCTGAACCCCATCCAACACCTTTGGGATGAACTGGAACCGGAGATTGTGATCCAGGTCTTCTCGACCAACATCAGTGACTGACCTCATAACTGCTCTACAGAATTAATGTGCACAGATTCCCACAGAAACTCTAAAATCTTGGAAAGCCTTCCAAGAAGAGTGGAAGCTGTTATAGCAGTACAGGGGGTCCAACTCTATATTAAAGTCTGTTTATTTGAATGCAATGTCAGTAAAGTCCCTGTTAGCGTAGTGATCAGGTGACCCAATACCTTTGTCCATATAGTGTGTAATGTTGAGCCCAGCTGACTTATGAGTGATTAAGGTGATGTGCACTTAATGACTTGATTTGTTCCAATGAGTGTGTTTTGTACCTCTGAGGGACCTACAGAGCAATAACTTTTTTATTACCTTATATCATACAAATTTAGTCAGTCCATTTTGAACCTATCTATGTACCTGTATTCTAATGTATTGCTCTTCAACTTTGGAAGCTGTAAAAGTTTTAGCTGTATATAAAATGATGAAGTTGTAGAGTTGTAGATGATCTTAAAATGGCTAAGAAAGCTGTTCCAATCAAATCCAATCAATTAAGTCTGATCAAATGAACTAAACATCCCTCATGAATGGCTCATATTTAAAAAGTGGTGATCAAATCTCAGGAGCATCATTTATCAAGAAATGACTCTAAGTACATAATTACTGCATATTGTTTATCATAGTTATTGATAATTAAGCACAAGTGATAAATTAGGACAGTTATTAAGGATCATTCCAAGCCTCTGAATTGAAGTGCTTTGATGCCAAAACTATGTTTTTAAATTTTACTGTTGATTTATCCAAGGTAAAATACATTAACACATCCTCAGAAAACTTGAATGTGACGTTGTTATGCGAATTCTACTTCACAAGAACTCATTTGCTAAGTTTAACATATTGGATCAACGTCAAAAATAAAATGCGCCATAACCTTTGCAGAGGCCACCTTTTTTTCACTGTGTTAAATTAAGCAAGTAAATAAAAGCTGTGTATGAAATGTTCAAAAGTGTGTTTTTTGATGAGGATGTGAGGATGTGTACTTATTTTTACTTCAGGAGTTGAGTTGCTCTTTGCCAAGGGTTATGGTGTGTAGGCTTTGTGAGCAAAAGTACGGACAAAGTTCAGACTTCAAATCCACTGCTATTATTTGTATGCATGGAAATAAATACGCAACATACTTTTGCTTGAGTCTGTCTGAGATTACTCAACAAGTCGTCACGCTCTGAGGCAAGTGTGGTGTGTCTTTCCGTGGTGTGTGTATGATGCTAGTTGGTGGGGTTTAAGCCTCCATTGCTTGTTAGCTACATTTGCCTCGTAGCTCCAGTGCAAAACAAAAGAAGCGGGCCTAGCAGGACTTGGCTGTTTCACTACAGTTGGGCTAATTGCTGAATTGTTGAAGTAGCTGTTTTTGTTTCTAATAGTTCATTATTACAACATCAGCTTCCATTCATTCTTAAGTTCCCTTTAACATAGCCCCCCCCACCCCCAAGCCCCCACCGCACACCTCAGCCTCTCTTCTGTCTCCCTTACACGGCGTTCATGTAGTACATGAGCAGAGGCTTATCCTTACACACTCTCAGTGCCAAGTGACAAAGCAGTGGTTACCTGAGCCTCTTGCTACACATGGCTGAACAAAGACTGGGCTACATAAGATGACACAGGACTCGTGGCTTTACTCTCTCTCTCTCACTTTCTCTCTCTTTCTATCTTTCTTTCTCTCTCTCTCTCTCTCTTTCTCTTTCCTCCCCTTTTCTCTTTCCTTCTTGCTGTCTCTCTCACTTAATTCTCTTTGCTCTGCCCCCCTCTCTTTTCATCTTTTTCTGTTTCTCTCTCTCTCTCTCTCTCTCACCCCTTCTCTTTGTGTGTCTCTCTCTGTTTTTCTAGTCAAATCTTTTCTCTCACACTCATAATCATACGCGTACACAAGCGTACTTAGACACACACATGGACACCCAGAGAACATAAATGAAACACATTGCTGCACAGGCGCTGGTACGTTTTCACAATTATTTTCAAAGCTCAGAATTTTTCAAAGGCCAAGACAGAATGCCTGATATCTAGACGACTGGATCCTAAACTCCTGTTTTATCTCATAATGTCAACTTGAAAACAGTTATAGGGAGGTTTTGTGGCCTGAATATTAGTTACAGCAATGAAGACACCAAAATAAGGGAGCCAGCTCACCCAGTGTTTGTTCTGAAATCAAGGGTATTGAGAGCAATAGAATAGCTTTACACTAGATGTTGGAAGATGGCTGAAAGGATTTGATTGCATTCAGTCTCAAGAGCATTAGTGATGTCAGGTACTGATGTTGGATGATTAGTTATGGATCACAAGTACTGGATAGAGGTACATCACTCTAGAGAACACAGCCCAGTGGCTTGCATTGGGCATGCAGCTGCTCTTTTGGAGGCCAAGCTTTTCTGTGTAGATGTACAAGCTGTGTTTCATGTATAATGTATTTACAGTCATTGGTTCACGGCAATGGTCGCCTCTGGCTCTTGTGCATACAGCTTGTAGATTTCTGTTGAAGTGGAGACTCTTACAGCAGCTGGGCTTCAGCCTAGACTATTACGGATGGTTCTATGGGTCAAACTAGAAAAATCCATGACTGATACCTTACTGTGTTAGACATTAATAACTACTTTCATTTGGTTTGGTTTGTATAAGGCAACAAATGAATGGATTCAGGGACTGGAAGTGAAGGCTGACTCTGATCACCCTGGATGGACAGTGCTGAAGGGGAAAAGCGTGACTTGTCTCCAGCACAGAGTGGCAAGGAACTCAAGGCAAACTCCCTTAAGCAAAGCCCACCAAGCTTTTATGTCTAATTATGTCATGCTGAGACGCACATAGAGAGGTGCTAGTCTGCCAGATACAGCTTTTATGCAAGATCCTGACTGAACACAGCTGGACTGGCTACTGATGGTTAACAGAGGCCTTGAATAGTACAAGAAAAGGGAACATATTTGAAAAAGGAAGGGGAAAAAAACATTTTCTGGCCAGAGAGCCTCCTGCTTTCTTTTGGTTTTGGGAAATGTCTTTCTCCGTTCATTTTCTTTCTTATCTTTAATGGTTCCCTCGCTCCTGCTTTCACAGCTCCAGCTTTATTTTTATTTGATGGAGACATGTTTTCCCTTCACTCCCTCATCTTGCCTTTGCACTGGGGCCTCAGAGACCGGCTTGTTTACCGATTTAGAAGTAAAACCTTGAATTGACAGGCGAATGTTTTGGTTGGTAAATTTAGCCAACGGGATGATATTTTCCTCTGAAGGCTAAAACGGTTATGAATAGGTTGTTTTTTGAGCGTTTTTGCGCGTTAATAAGCTCACGCACATTATATGACTGTTTCCTTGATCGGCTTGTGTTTTCTCTGAGACTGAGAATGCAGTTTACTCCCTGTGGACGAGCGCGGGTACGGAACACTTTGGTAAGGCTCAGCGAGTTGCAGAATGCGGGGTTGGGTGGAATGGGCGGGGTGGGGGGAGCGATTTCTACCTCCAGTTTAGGGACAGAAAAGAAAAACATAAACAACACAACTTCATAGTGTCATCTCTGGCAGGTCAGTAACCACCTGGGGCTTGAGCAGAAAAAAGAGGAGTCTACAGAAATTGTTTTTCCCCCCTTTTTACGCTCTCCGTGATCACGCCAGCACTATTACCAGGGGGCGCTTTTGTCCGACCCCCCGAAAAAAAAGGGAAAAAACGAAGAAGATGAAACAAAAACAAAACAATAAAACGGGTTACATTCTCCTTGATCCCCAGTCGAGATTAGCAGGCCTTATATCTGCCTGCCTGGACCGGCTGTGCCTCTTTTTGCGGGGCAAATCTCCTGGCAGCAGTGATTTAGTCTGTGCAGAGGAGCCGCTGATAAGGGCACGCGAGAGCACAGTCACCGCTTGTTGGAAAAACAACACTGATTAAAAGGGGAAAAAAGCTCTTGCTGATAGTGAGGTTCCTCAGTGGGCCACTAAACACACACAAGGGGCGTCTGACTGAGGTGCTACTTATGAGTTAATGTCTGATTCCATGTTCTACTACTCAGCCTGTTGCTTTTGACCTGAATCAGTAAGACCGTGTTTAGATAGTTATTGTGGTACATTTTGTGAAATTAATGGCATATTATAGTACCCCTCAAAAGTCTGGGTACACTAGATTGAATTTGGGATGTAACAAGGCACTCTTATCCACTTCCAGACATTTCTGAGGACAAAGAGTAACTGCTCATATGGCGTTTTCTGAAGTGACAAAGAGAACTCATGTCTGAAATTAAACCTGCCTGGCTAAGCTAACATTGTCTTAGTTAGTGGCCAAATGTGCCAGGCATTGTAGTACAGATTTAGTTCCAGCTAAAAGAGATCCCTCTATTTAAAATCACAACCCCAACCATTTATAATTATATTTTATAATTTTATAAAGGTTCTTTGAAAGGTTCTTTGAAAGAATTTCCATATCATGAGCCTTTACTGTGATAGGCTGCACCCACATGCCTAGTATAATATGCCCACAGTTCAGAGATCAGAACTGAGTGCACCAATCCAACTTAAGCAGTAAATGGCTCAAATTACAAAGCTTATAAATATATAAATGTATATCAGTTATAAAATCTTGGTTGGGTGCAACACAGACAACAAAATGATGTATAACATCAGAGTTCGGTTGTTAATATGACAATGTATGCTTAGATGCGTAATGTATTTTTTTTAGACTGATACATACTCCAACAGAAAGCATTTGAATTAAAAATCAAACATTTGTAAGGTAAAGTGGAGAGCCAGGCTACCTTTAAGGGAGCATTATTGTTATTTCATTCTTTTGATATTGTCACTTTTATTCCAAAATATAGAATGAATGTAGGACAGTATGATTTTTTTCATCTGTCCTTTACTATGTATTTCTATCGTGTCATGCTTGAGAGTGGCTTTAAATTGTGACAGCAGGCCCTTAAATCCATCCAACATCGAGTAGGCAGGATGGGCAGCCGTCTGGCAACCACCACAGCAGCAGGCACACATGAAAAAAATATTTTTAAACAACCCTGAGGCCTTTCTCACCTTCACATGCTTTCTGGTGTGTTGGAGATGCTCCTATTATCGTAATGATAGTGAGTCACTGACAAGTAAACCGTAGCTCAGGAGAGCTGTGCGTGACCGTAGCACCTTCTTACCATTCCACTGACCACAGCACATTCGATTTCCTGAGCAGATCAGACAGTCCGGTGACATTTCTGCAGTGTGAGCGCCGGATGGTCAGGAGGAGCAGACAGAGTGTTTAAGGAGTTTAGAGCTTCGAGACGTGGCTTCAGTCTCACCCTGCGGATTCCCATTAACGGCCCGCAGCCTCTAAAAGGTCAGAGCGAGGGGATTTTGGCCTGAAGAATGAAGGCTCCTGAAAGCTTAGAGATGTCCATGCTCATGTGATGGATGTCAGACCTGTAACACACACATGCACACACTTAAACCAAAATAAATAATCACCATGAATGCATTAAAATCTCCTCTGTCTATCAGAGGTGTTTAACCCTGGTGGGTTGCAGTTTTTGCTTGTGCTGTAGTGTTTTTTTCGATTGTCTTGGACTCTGTAGTATCTGTGTAATTGCAACCATAGGTCTTGCCATATTTGGTCTCTGGTATAGATCCAAATCCAGATATAGAATAAAAAACAGTTCTGTTTATTTGTGTTTTCCTTCTCTTAACCGTGACTAATGCGGACCGACTCGTACGCAAGACTCAAAAACAAATCATTTCATCTGTTTGTGTTTAAGTTAGCCAACTGGATTGGAGAAGAGCCAGATTTGGGTTTATAAATAGAGACGGAGAGGTTTCATTATGATCTGAATTTGATGAGGGGTTATTGTCGTACGTGAAATCTTTTTTTTTTTCATGGAACCAAAATAACTTGCCTTGCATTTTCATGTCTGTGTCAATTTCTGACATCATACCTAGTGGAAAAGAGTCTGAAGTGCCTTAAACCTGTCAAATGTAAATTAGACCCAAAGGTAGTTAATTACAAAATTAGGTCATTAATGATGTGATTGCATGAACACTGTTTAAATATTTAAGTTGAAAGTTGTTTAGGGGTGTGTCTCACTTTTTATTGGCAAAAATAATAATAATAAATATGGACTGGAAGTGGTTCGACATTAGTTAAGGCTCTCAAAGATGCCTCTAATGTTTTCTAAGGGTCCCGGTCTTGTCTAGTTCTCATCTGGACTTGGTCTTGACTTGGCCCTCTTTAGATTTCTCCTTGACTCTCTCATACATTTGTATTAGCTTTGTCCCATCTTTTCAGCTGGGAGGGAGAAGACTAACATGCTACCCTCTAGTCTCATGAAGTGCTATTGCATCTTTTTAATCTACTGCTAATATAATATAATTGGACAGCTCAACACGCTTGGAGGAGAACACTAATTCTGAATTCTGTTATGTCAGCTAACACAAGCCAAATGTTCTCTCTTGGACTCCCATTCATGGAGGACTGTGAGATACAGTTTTGAGCCAATGTGGATGTACCACTCAGAAATCCATTTTAGTGTTTTTAACATCAAAACAAACAGAAAAGCCAGAGGTGCCGGCTCAAAGCTGTTGATCCAGAATGTAAATCAAATGTAAATGTAATTACATAACAAACTGCCACTATTATATAATTTAGTATAAATAATGCAGTGTAAATCGAATGTAGCACAACAACAGTAACTCAGGACATTCACAAAGTGGATAGATATTTCTTTTCGGATGATCCTTTATCTTTAGTAGCTGGCTCAAAGACTGTCTGCTCTGATCAGCAACCACTGCCCTTATTTTGAACAGTGCTTGGCCTCATATTTATCAGTGTCCTAATAAAGTAGAGAGCAGCGTGTACGAGGCCCGTCAGTTTGACACCATTGTTAGTTAGAACTTGCGCTGATTTCAGCTGCTCTGTCAGGACTGTGATCATGGTGATGAACCTAAACAACAGCCTTGTGATCTGCCCCTCAACTGGAGATAAAAGAGCACGTTGTCTTGGTCTTATGAGGAAGTCGATACTTCACACTGATGCTTTTCCTCAAGACCTCATTCCCTATGCTCTTTAAGAGAAAACCTGCCTTTTCTCCAGCTGGAACATCAATGGGCTTTTGTCATGGATGTCATTGTCATATACCATTGGAGTACGACTGCTTCAGAAGCTGATATCCCCTGCTTCATTTTCCTCCTCCCTCTCTTCTATTCACTTCCCCAACGCTCGAGACTCATGCAAAACAAGTACTGCCCATTCCGCTCAGAAAATATCAAAGGGGAAGTTTGAGAAGCCCTTCTCTCCTCTTATTCTTATTCTAATTTATTTAGTCATCTGTTTGTGGCCCCAAATCAGTTCCAAAGGTAATGAAATAAAACTCCAGGCTGGAATTAGGGCTGTAATTGGGGCGTTTTTTTTTTCTTTTCTTTTTGCCGTGCGGCTGCTTAATGAGATTTAGCCTCCGTAAGAAGCCGTTTCTGCCCTTTTATGCCGACAACTCTGGTCCTGTTTGTTTTTGATGGCTTTATGCCATTAGACACATGCTAATAGAATTCCTCCACAAAAATTGACTTCATTCTTACTCTCGCAGAGCAAATTGTGCCCTTAGACTAGTAATAATTTCTCCAGACTTCCTCCGCCGCAGCGCAGTCTTTTTTTCGCCCCCATTCCTTCCCCGCCTGCCTCTTCCTCTGCTCTCTGTTCATCATTTAGGCTAAGCCTGATTAGGAATTCGCTAGTAAACCACATTAGATGTGGCGAATGCCCAGGGCTGCCGTCTCTACTGAGACAATAGAGCCTGGGTAAAGGGCCTTTGGCCCAGCCTTTGTGCCCTCCACAGAGCCATATGGAGGAGGAGGAGAAGAAAAGGAAGCTACGCCTGTGTGTCTGTCTTTTCTGTCCTTACCAGCCGATTGTGTTAGGCCCCTGTCAGCTGCGCTCCTGTACCCATTCTTTTATATTGTTTCATTTAAAAACAAAGGCTCTCAGGAAGGGGACGAGAACCGACGGCTAGCGGCCCGCATTAATATGGCTAGCACATAAAATTTCAGTAGCGTGATCAATGGATTGCTGATGGGAAAATCCACACCCAACTACAAAAAAGAGCTGATTTAAATCATTCATCAACATTAAAGTGCAGGCGCCAGTGAGCCAACTGATTCCTTTTGAGCCGTGAGGCCTGATGAGTCCAGAGCAAAATAAACAATCAGTACAAAAACATCCATAAGAAATTATTAAAAGCTGAATAAATCATCAGCCCATCAGAATTCTACAATTCACAAATATACAAATGTGTGTGTGTATAAAGGTGTACACAAAAATTTAAGATCCCCTGGTCAAATGGCATGTTTATTGTATTTACATAGAATGGCCTTAATCTCCTTTTCTTTCACATTTTAGGCCACAGTTATTTAGGCCACAGTTAAACTCATATTTATATGAGTTTAACACACTGTGAAAGATAAAATAACTTGTGCATGGACCATATTCAGTGTATTCTTTCCTTGTGTATTAAATAGGATGTGTCAATACTTCAATTATTTTACTAAATTTCTACTAAAAGGTTCTACTAAAAGTTTACATAGAGACAGAACTTACATTTTATGGTTATATTGTGATAAGGTATGGTCTAAGTGTGCTTCTGTACTATTAGGGTGGGTGTATCTATAGTAACAAGCCACTTTGCTGTCCAAGACCTTATGTTCTAAGACTGTGTAGGTGTCTTTGAGTCAGATCTTTAGGCTCGTTCTACCTTTACAGCTACACCTGAGCACATTATGCCCAACAACAGAGCATTATGAGTGCTGTGAGATGAATGCAGCACCTAGTTCAGATTCTTTTATATTCTTGTCAATAGAACACCTCTCAGGTTGGGCCCCTGTGAGGAGCAGTGTAAGCGTACTTTCACGTCATTGTTAAACTGTCTGCACTTTTCTATCTGTCATCACACTCTACTCCTTTCCATCTCCTTCCTTTTCCCCTGCTTTGGGTCAGGGCTTTCAGCGCCTCACGAATCCCCGTCACGGCCGCTTCACAATGTCATGTCTAGCCTCTTTTCTCCCGCTGTCACGTTGTGTTCATCTCGGTGTGCGTGTGCTTGGCTCTGCCAGCGTCTGGCTCGAGTCCCCCAGCTGCGTCCCCTGGGCTCCACTCTCCCTCTGAGGACTCTCTCAGTGCTGCGCTCCCTCGGCCTCAGAGGAGCTGGACTGGCACTGAGGGCGCGGACGAGGCCCTGAGTCATGAGGAGCAGGAATGGATCTGTACATGTGAATCCAAACTTTCAAACTGAACATAGATACTTTCAGTTAGATTGAGGTAAATAAACAGACAGCCACACAGAAGTCTTTATAGATATTGATAGATAGACAGGAAGATGTGAAGATGTATGGATAGATACAGATAGACATAGACACGTAAACAGACAGGCTAGATACATGGATGTATGGATAGATGGATGGATGGATGGATGGATGGTTAGATAGATAGATAGATAGATAGATAGATAGATAGATAGAGAGACAGACGGACAGATAGAAGAATAGATAGAGAGAGAGAGAGAGAGAGAGAGAGGGATGGACGGACGGACGGACGGACGGACAGATAGATAGATAGATAGCAGAAGTTATTTGGTGTATTTTTCATGTTAAGTAGGAAAGAATGTTTATTAGCATAGAATCTAAGCAGATCTGTCCCTTTGTGAAAAGAAGTTTATATGATTAGTACACATTTTCCACGAGTGACCAGTTAAACTATTTACTACATCTGTCTCATCTCCAGTTTAAAGAAAAGGCTGGA
>JBBPDB010000001.1:41947341-41977355 GCA_037974465.1 Brachypetersius altus | reverse complement strand
CCCCCCACTATTGACCACAAATGACTGGCTTAATAAATAAACAAAATAAACAAGTTTTTTATTTTTATTTTTTGTTGGCACGGAGATACCATTGCAGCTTATCGACATGATCATTGCTTTGAGAAACAAGCCTGGCATGGCTGTTTTTTAGTGGCACCCCAAAAAAATGGAATGGAGGTGCTGTATTTGGTAGTTGACAATTAAGCTGCTCCTGTGAAGTTGATTGTGTTTTCAGGAGTTCATTCTAGATGAGGTGGCCATAAAACAACATTGGGCGTTAAACCGACTTCACGCATCCAGCCCTTAAATAAAGTAAAGTGCCTTATTGTCACATGAGAACACACCACAGCACAGCACCCAGTGTGAAATTCTTTCTCTGCATTTAACCGATTAAAGTGAAGCAATGATCTAGCACCCGCATGGAATCAAAACAAAGCTGGGATGGGTCAGTTCTAACTGCAGTTAGAACCATTACAAGGTAAATATTATATTTCAAATGTATTGAGCCCTAGAAACTCAAAATTCTGATTTGTTATCGCATAACATCTTGTGGAGATATTTGCTCTGAAATATTTCTCAGAAGCGCTGTCCTGTGGTCTGTGTAATTTATCCTGACCTGTCAGAGGTGCTCAGTGATGTGGCACAATGTTCCTGCAGCAGGAGAAACAGTTCGTAAAGTTGAGAAGCATGTGTTTATGGACAGAGGAGGCGGAGAGGAACGTTGCATCCCAGCTGACCAATTGCCATGTTAACTGATGTATTAGTGAAACCTCCTTCTGTTGTCCTTCAGAAGAAGAGGCTGGTCTACTTCAGCGGGGTATGGAGGACAGTACTCCACAATAAAGGTCAGGCCAAGAGGGAATCAGGCTGACTTTGGTCACTGAATCATTCTCAAGTGTTTGCAAGCCTAGGACAGTGGAGAAGAACCACTCCTCAGAGGACCTGAGAGAGAACAGGGAGTTTTTCTTTCTCCATATAAGTGCCTCTTATATGTGGGATGACATGGATGGAGGATGCTGACAAACAAGATCGCTTGTGAGGAAAAAAGAAATGAGTTGCAATTGAATTTTAAAACTAGCTTCATATAAAAACTTGGTTAAGAAAAATTGTTTATTTACAAAAATGGTTTGTTAAAGGAGAAGAACCACTCCTCAGAGGACCTGAGAGAGAACAGGGAGTTTTTGTTCTATAGGGCAGGTTCTACCTGGGCCTCAGACATCTAGACAGTAATTTGTGCTTTATTTGCATTTGCTCTGTTTCTGTGCACTTGGAGCTGGGTTGGAGCAAAAATGTGTGCTGCATAGGTGCATCTGAGTACCAATTTAATCAACACAACTTTTAGGGACTCGTAGTGGCCTGCCTTTCTTATATGTTGTCATTCTAATCATTGCCACCTTCATTTTTAAGGATGCCAGACACTTTTTGCAAATTTGTGTGAAGCAGAGAAAAAAGTAAAATAGAAGCTGTAGGCCAAGAACATTAGACATTACTGACCCTTGTGGATGAACAGCATGGCACAGGTCCAGTTTTGGAGATTTGTTAGAGAGCTGGGCTCTCCACTCAGAGCGACTCAGCGGGAGTGCTGAGAAGCAGGAGAGAGCCACTCTGAGACTGAAGTGTCCTCCACACTGCCTGTGTGCAAGACACGCCAGGATGCCAGAGGCAGGTGCTTTTATTGGAACCATTTGAATTTATGGGTTGATTTGTGAGTTTCCTAATTTGAATATTCACACTGGCTTCAGACAAATATGAAGACCATTGCATAACTAAATAGGCTTCAGGATTCTCATTGAAATCAAATAAAAAGGGAAAGTCTGGACAAATTAAATACTCATAGATTTAATATTATGCTTTATGTTGGAGGCATCTGTGCAATCTACAAATACAAATAAGTGCAAGTTTATTAGAAACATTGTACCTTACCACATCTACACTCATTGCCCATCAGCTCCATATACCATATTGGTGTACCTTAGAATACAATTTCAAGTTTCTGTGAATCATTTTTAGCTCCCTTACACCTTTCACCAATGATTAAGACTCACACAGGGCCACCAGTGAGCATGTATTATGTAAATACCAATATAGTTCTTATATAGGCATTAATAAACAAATGTCTGTACAGACTGATGGTCACACTTCTTCCAAGAGGTGTCAAGGCGGGCAGACCTTGCATAGATCCTAATTAGAAATAGGAGAATTTATGCCATTGCAAAAATCTCAAAAACACTGGTGCCTTGAGGAGAAGAGGAACAGAGAGTAACTGCCAGGTCTTGTTAGGCTTCACGCACCTGGCAGCAGGAGTCCCAGGTGTCCTGCATCAACGAGGGCAGCCCTCCCACCTGACACCCAACCTGCAAAACATATTTAAAAAACACAAGAGTGGATTCTGTCACACCCCCTTCCTCAAAAAAGCATTTCCACCAAGAACCACAAAAACAGGACAACATTTTAAATACAAACAACCCAAAATAAAAGAAACCAATTGAGTTTATTCTATTCTTTGGAAAATATATATGAAGTTATAGTATCATAGATATATGCACTGAGTAAATTAATGAACACTTTTTGCGGGGGTTTAGAAAAAAGCCTGAAAATGCATATCTTTATATGCCCCCAAATACGCTCCCAGAACACTTTAATTTCTTTTTAAACTCAGTTTAATGCTTTGCCCTTAAAGAAAATGTAAAGGTAAACCTGTATTCACCTCTTTTAATTTAATTTACAGTAATAAAAGATGCTGTGGAGTTTGAAGTGTCTGAGTGCTCTCCCCGCCTAGATATAAAACTCTCGCAAGAAATCTCGCTTGGAGCGCAGGCCTCAACCCTTGTCTGAAATTCGAATAAAAGTGCTTCCATGTCAGCTACAGCCAGAGTCCTCTTGTGTGAAAACATCCAGAAAAAAAATATTTATTGCTACAAAAAAGCCCTTATTTTTTTAATCATAATGGCATAAACCACTCAGGCATCTATGAAAACACCTTGAACCTACCTATTTTCTCCACTGGGCCTGCTAACTCCCACCTCAGCAGCCCCTTTAACCCCAGTAGGGAGATGAAGAGGGTGACCGACAGAGAACTCAACAAGAGGTGAGGAAAGGCTAAAACAGGTCATAACAAGCAAACCACAGTGCCAGTGATAAAGATGCGTGAGAGAGTATCTCCAATGAAGAAATAAACCCAGATTCTGTAGAGTGAGAAGAGTAAGGATTGCAATCAGTATAAGCAGTCAAAATACTAACACTGAAAGCTGCACATCAAATGCTGAACCACACTGATGAGGGCTAGTGCCTCTTTTATATTAACAGAAAAGTTGAACTGGAAAGAATTTAATTTTTGCAAAGGCAAAAATTCAAAGAGGAACCCCAACACCCAAACAAATGGTCTGTAACAACACAGCACCCATGACTATTTATCCAGTGACCTCTGTCATGACAGTAATTACCAATTCTTACCAAATAACTTCTGTCTGAGGGAACACAGACATTTCTTTGTAAAACTGATGGACTACCGAACCCAGCTCTTCACACAAATGCAGAAGTACTGCCCCAGGGTTACCTTCAGTCCACCTAGTGACAGCACACCTAATTTTATCAGACAAAACGTCCCATCAGCTAAGACTGGATCTTCACTAGGGAGTTTTACTTTGCATTTGTAAATGTACACTGCAATGTTGCTTGGAATTGAATTCTTAAACTGCTCCAGTAGAGCCGACTCACCGAACCACTCAAACATTTTGACATCTGAAGCAGAGCACCAATGACTGACGTGTGAATTTAAATCTCTTATAACCACCATATGTGTCTGTTTTTTAATCTTTGATTTCAAAAGAGTTGACAATATGTTTCTGGACCTGGTCCACAGGCTTTGTGCATGGCAGCCTTTACCTTCTTATGGACTCTGCTGTTGCTAGGACTAAATGCTGAATAAGCCTCCTGAGCCATACCTGTAAAAACATACTGCAACACAAGCTTTTGAGTGGCCAATTATGGGAATCAGCTGTCTTCTCAAATAAAGAAAATAAAAGTATCAGGATCCTACAGATTAATGACAGACACTGATTTCAAATACCCAATGATATTAGTATTAGATCACCCAGACAAGTCTGAACCCTCATCAACAACAGGGTGAACGGAGTAACAAGTGCCCCCCTTGGCCCAAAGTAAATTTGTATTGTTATATTGTGCTTTCTCTGTTCGCAATTTCATGTGCTCCAGTTCCAGTATTTTTTTTATGTTTCATTTTTTCTAAGTTCAATTGCCACTACTGCCGTTCCAATTGTAACATCAAAAGCTCCTTCTGCTACAAAAAAATTAAACCAGGGAGAACTACAGTCACTGAAAGGCCAGGAAGAGGTAGGCTTGATAAAGTTAAAACATCCATTTCTATCAAATTTGCACAAAAATAGCCTTTATGCAATCTTTTCTTCTCCGCGGACCAATTTCAGTTTTATAGTGTTCAGCAGTTTTCAACAACTGTTGCTTCTTACACCCCTCCAGGTGTAGCTCAGAGGGGGGCTGAAGAAACTTCTCCACAGCTGAAGCCATGGCTTAAATATAACCAAAATAACAAAACCTCCTGATCACAAAAGCTTCACGACACTATTTTGGCAATAGTAAAACATCTGCAGCATGTGTGACAGCGAACTAGTTAAACTCAATCCCAGACTCTGATTTGTTACTTGTGGTGGGTACTTATGCACTGACTGGCCACTGGCCGAGGAAGAAACCGCAAATTGGTCACCTCATGCAATCACAAATGTCCCTCGTCCACATTCTCCACCACTCCAGCCAAAGGAGGTCCAAATGGGACAATACAGTTAAACCCAGCTGGAAATTTTAAACCCAAACTGTTGCACAACATGGAAAAGTCTTACCTCCAGCCTTGCCTGGACAAAGCACAGGACAAAACAATTTGTAGGTTGAATAACTGGGGATACACAAAGGCAAATATGCATGAGCTACCCAAAAAAACAACAATTTAAAAAGTTCTACTAGAAACAAATCGAACAGAGAGATTATCCTCAGCTCAAAAGAAGTGATAAAGAGGGCAGGCCACACATAAACCAAATGACAAAAAAGGTCAAATTTATTACAAAGGGAAAAAACAACCCATAAATGAACAGTAAGAATGGTAGTCAGCAATATCTGTAGTGTAAGTAATGGATGTATGTGTGGTTAAGAAGTGTATGGGTGTTTTATGATCAGATCTTGTTAGGCTTTACACATCTGGCAGTATCAGCAACAATGACCCTCCCACTCCGACCTGCCGGACAAAGCCTGATGCTATTGCTTAATATTATTTCTCCCCTCCTACTGATGGGTGGTGATGTAACTAAAGTTCACAATGGACATTAGCTAACAGTGGAAAGGTCAGCTCTGATTTCAGATTGTCTTTAAAATGAATAAGAGCAAAAAGGGACCAGCTTAAAAAAAGAAAAGTGTAAAAAACATATTAATTGAATACAGTTAGAACCTTATTACTACATACATTACTATGAGATTAGTTTCATATTACTTATCAAATAATTGCTTGCATTTTTCTTATTAGATTATCTGTAAAAGCTCAATGATAGACTCAGGAACGAGTTTTGATGTAAGGTTATATTAATAAAAATCTACTATATTCAGTTCACTTGCAATAGTTCAGCAGACATTAAGTGAAATGTTACCTAAAATACATGAAAGTGGACTAAATGGTCTTCTGAATGGTTGTAAATCCCAATTCAGACTTCTCTCAAACTCTTTTGCTTAGTTTATTTAAGTCATGTCTGCTATTCTGAGGTCTAAAATGATGGTATAGATAGTATAGACATCTCCGTTTGGCTTTAACTGTACCATCTCCAACTCCGTTTTCTACTTAATTGAACTTTCTGCATGGTGTTTCTGCAAAAGCACAGTGTGGGGGATCCCATTAGCCACTGTCTTCCCGCTGTCTGCCATTCAGAATGATTCTCGTATCGTTTCATTTGAACTTGAACTGATCTCAGAACACTCTGCAGGAAAACAGTCCAGCTGTCTAAATAGGCCTTGTCCGTTCTCACTTGGGAAATCTACTGACGTGAATTAACTTTAATTGGATTTGCCATTGTATTATTTGACTGGCAGTAAAGTAAGAGCAATTGAGTTCTGTAATGTCACACAAGGTCTCTACTGAGCAGTTCACTTATGAATTCGATCCTTGGCTCTCTTGTTTGAAAAAAAAAAAAGGTCTGGTCATAAAGACGTCTAATAAATAAATAACATAGTATCAGAAAACAATGGACTATTGAACTTAAAATGAGTACCTTAACGAAAAGCTGTAGTTTCCCTGTTTGTTCCAGAGCATATTTTACTACTTTTCTTAATTAAAAGAAAATTAAACAGTTTTTTAGACCACTTAATTAATTGTTTACATCAGCCCGACATCAGAAAAGTTTAAGAACACTTAAAGCTCCCACACAGGTGGGACAAACAGCCCACTATGGGGCAGAGATCAATTCTTAGCCCTGGCAGTTCAGGATTAGAAAATGCACCAAGTTCAGTCCCCCACTACTGCCCCTGGCTTGGTCCGTCTCTGTTATTTGGGCAGTCTCCCACTGAGACAGCGTTGCTGCATCCTCAGAGCTATCAAATTAAAGGTCCAGACAAGGACAGGGCAGAGACAGCCTGGACAGCATCCCCACTGTGGCTCTTTCTCTCTCCCTCCCTCAGTAGGAGGCGTACCGGGCTGGCTGACTCAGCCAGACCCCCGGCCAGGTGGGATGTGTGCTGCAGTGGGCAAGATGTGCAGGGCACTGGGCCCCTGGAGATCAGCACTAATGAGAGTGGACAGCACCAGCCCACTGTGTTTATTCATGACCTTCTACCTCCGCTGGCTGCAGCGAGAAATCCCCCTACACGTGGGTCTCAGCGAAGTGGCAGTATGCTGACTCTCATGCCCCCCCCCACACACACACACACGCCCTCCCTCACACACACACACATACACACACACATTCACACCACCCTCAGGCAGCCCGAGCAATTCTGACCCAGCATTCTGTCTCACCTACTCATCTGAGACTGTATACGATAATTGAAGGGATCATGCACAACTACTGTACCACAGACGGCTGTGCTTTACTTACTGCTGGGTGATGTATCACATATACAGTATACCATGATGTTGACATTCCCTTGTCATTGCTTTTCAGTTTTAGTGGTATTTTCAGCAATAGAATTGATTTAACCCTCATTAAATAGTAATGCCTCGTTGTTAAGAATCAGAAAACGTTACTGATCCAAGAGGAAATAGCTTAAGTGCAAAGACATAGTTGCTGGGTATAAATACTATAGACAACTAACTTGCAGTTAATAATAAACATTTATAAGCCATTTATAGTGTTTTTATGTATTTTTCAGGCATCCTAGGATCTTTTGCTAAGTAACTGAATGAATGATTTGTTATCCTTCACTTAAGTTTGGCCTTTTTAAAAAACTAAAGTTTAAATAAAGTATTGGTTTCTCAAATACCAATATAATCAGTGGTGACAAGCCTAAAGACTAATATTATTGTGTCTGGTCCACCAAGCGGCTCCCTATTGTACAGTAAAGTACATTGCAGTGTTTGTAATAATGCTTTACTCTAACTTATAACATTAACACAACAATGCTATAAACATGTCACAGCAGATATTATGTACTGAGTTATTGTGACAGATTATGTCCATTGATATAAAGGTGTCTTTCCCAGTACCAGTATTTGTGATGACAGAAACTATGTTTGATGTAATGGCTGTAAATTAGCGTGTGACATGAACTATTATGAGATCAAACATTAAATGATGACAGTTACCACTTATGGTGACACAACACTGTCGTATTAAAGTGACTCATGACAACATTTGACATTTGTCCTGGCATGTTTATGGCAAGTTTATGCCATTGTTACACAGCAGGGTTCAAATCAAGTGTTTATATCTAGTAAGTGTAGAATGTTCTGTATCATGCTCTACCGAACACCACTGCTTTGCAGCATTCTGTGTGTCGGAGTGCATCTAGGTTATTCGCAAATATATCCACTTTCTGTCCATGATTTATATTGTAGAGCGTCATGCTCGGCTGAATCGTACCCTGCTGTATTACAGAGTTCTGTTCATTGCCTTTCCTTGTTTATATCGAGTCCACTAGATAGGCTGAGGGAACCAACTTGTATGGTGTTGAATTTTTTTCAGCTTGAATAGTGCTTTGCCAAACATAACACAAGTTTATTGCACCGTTATGTGTATTGCTGTACATATACTTACAGCTAGTTCATATGACAGGTTGAAGATAGACTCTCAGATGATGCTGAATGTTTGTATCATACTCTGCTGAACATGATATCACAGGATTGCAGTGATTTGTATATTGCCGTGTATTGCTGTATCTACATTTAGTTCATTTGACAGGCTGATACAGATGATGTTGAATGCTGTGAGTGTCTGTATGCAGTCTGTGTGTGTGTGTGTGTGTGTGTGTGTGTGTGTGTGTTTGTGGGTGGCCAGCGTCTCTTCAATTGGACCGAAAAGCAGCTGAATGCGCCGACTCCTCCCCGTCTAGACTATTTGACCAGAGCAATGGCCCTCCATGCTTTCTCCCAGCATTCCTCATTAATTCACATCTGAGTGCCTGTCGGTGGGGCTTTTGTGCGAAGCAAATCTCACTCCTCTCAAAATTACAGTGTAGCATTTCCCCCTCTTATTGAAATGCTTTTAGCTGTGTGTGTGTGTGTGTGTGTCTGTGCATGGCTTGTTTTGAGACGTTCCCCCGATGCATTGCATCGCTCCTGAGTGACAGCTTTTCCTGACAGCAGTAAATGGGGGGCCATCAGCAACACATAGGGTGTCTACTCCAAAAAAGCCTGGCCCCCTCAAATTCTACGAGAAATGTGTGAGTTATTATATGGGGTTCCGGGTATTTCAAAGTAAGTGGCTATTATCACCTCAATATTTTTCTTATTATGACAATTACATGCTTCAGGAGCGAATTAAGTGATACAAGATGCCAACTGGGAGTAGTTGACAGCTATTTGGAGACTCAATGCACAGAGCAATTTGCAGCAGAGCGGCAAACAAATTGGATTTGGGCCACGTTGGAAAACGACCCAACTCGTTGAATATTTGGACTGGCTTGGTTCTTGCTTCTGCTAACACCTCTTTGTGTAATTGCCGGCTTTGACAAACATTACCTAACATGTTCTGCGGCCAGCGAGCAGCACAGCTGTGCCACTGCACCCACACCCTTACAGAATCAAAAAAGACAGATATGGATGCTGAGAAACACACAGAGACGCGGAGAAATACCTAGAGAAATGCACTCAGGGTAAATTAGAATAGTAACTCATTCTCACTCCCAATTTAGGCAGGTCTGCTGTGGGGTGTCAATAAGGCCCTTTTATACACTTGACAATAACATCCAGTGGTGGGGATTGGATCACCATCCAGTAAAGACACGACACATATTTACTCATTTCAGAAATGGCTATTTTAGTGATCAAGTCTCACAATATTTACATTTTCACATCAGGCTGGCATGGTGCCAAGCAAGAAGGCTCTTAATTTTGGGACTGCAGCTTTGCATTTTCTTTATGTCTTAATTTAATCTGTTGTATGCAAATATATGAAGTGCATTATGTTTTAGACTTGTGTCAAAAGTTCCTCCAAATATGGTTTAAATTTAAAATCTGATCTGAACGTATTCAGTGTGTGTATATTTGGCTTTTTATTGTTAGTACAATTCAGTTGTGATCGGTTTTCATGTTAATGCGAGATGTCAACAGCCCCATTCACATTCATGTCCTATCACGGAGTGACCTCAAATTCTGGACAGTTTACATTTATGGCATTTATCAGACACTTTTATCCAACGCGACATCCATCCCCTAACTACAGGGGACAGTCTCCCTGGAGGAACTTGGGGTTAAGGGTCTTGCTCAGGGACCCAGTGGTGGTGCTGGAGGTAGGATTCTTGGTCCGGAGGCAAGTATCCTACCCACTGAGCTACCTCCACCCAGTTGGATCTCGAGTACACTAAAATACATATATGCACAAAATCCAGATTTGGGAAGGGTTTTATTACCAGATAAGTGCTTGAATTGTTTTTGTGAAACGCTGCTGGACCTCTATGGCGAGTCAGTACAAATCCCTACACAGTACAATCCTCTGCACAATGTAACACATTTGCGGTCAGATGTAAAGCATCGTTCTTTCTGATATTTAACCTCTGTACTTTCTGCTTCTTTCCATGTTCCAGGATTTGTCCGGCTCTATCGATGATCTACCCACAGGGACAGAAGCTGCCCTCAGCTCAGCGGTCAGTGCCTCTGGCTCCAGCAGCAGTCAGGGCGAGCAGAGTAACCAGGCTCAGTCTCCGTTTTCCCCCCACACCTCGCCCCGCCTCTCTAGCATGCGCAGTGGACCCTCGCCTTCACCCGCTGCCTCACCTGCGGGGTCAGGCCAGTCCCGCTCCGGCCCCATATCCCCCGCCAGCGGCCCAGGTATGCACCTGTACCAAATCCCAGCTGGATAAATATTTCTAAAAGATCATTCTCCGTTGCTGAGGATGCAGAATTTCATAGACACGCACTGCCATCATTTCTGTTTTATTTATTGTCAACTCAGTTTAGTTCTATTTTGGTGCATAACTAGTAATTAATTATGCAATTTCGTAAAAAAATTATTTGCTAATGTAAATCTCTTGTGTAGCAAAACGACAGTAATGATTCTAGATTTCTAAAGGTTAAGGAGCTAAGTAAAAGAGAGATAAATGAGGAGATAAATGCCCAATCAAGCTCCATATGCTAAATTTAATTACCATCAAGAGGCTTTGTTTAAACAATTAATCACGCTTTTGATTCCATTACTTCTCTTTCATCTGCCATTGTTGTTGATTGGGAATAAATGCTAGAGCCTGCATCATCCGTCTTCTGTGACTGGTGTTGTGGCATTTGTAACCATCGGCACATTTTTATGAGTTTGGCACAAGATGTGGTTTGGCATGAAGATTTGAGCAGATTTAGAAATTGGCCAATCTACAGTGTTGTGTGCGAGTCAACTCTCAAATAGATCTTAATTACACGAAATTTAACTCTTTGATGTATAGCAACTCTTGTATAGTACTATGAAACAGGACCCATATACAAAGTCTTTAAAGGGGAACAGGAAAATATATTTAGTTCTCTTTAGTACTCTGAAGTGCTCTGGAGCTATGAGGTTAATGTTGCTTCCACACCCTGAATGCCAAAAGTCACCCAAATAATTTCTGTGGTAAACAAAACAACAAATCTACTCTTATTCTGCTCCAACCATATCCAGCTTTTATTAAGGTGGTTTAGGATTCACTATGGCTTTTTGTGAATGATAAAATAAACGCTTCTTCACCACAAGAGGCATCCGTATGCAAGGGTAAATATTCATAAAGCAATTGTGAGGACTTCTAATTTGGAAGTAGATTCCTCCAATTTTATGATTATTATCATAAAAATTGATTCTAGGTCTAACAGCCCTGGTCTGTTCTTCTTCTCATAGACAGTTTGTGAAAACAGACCCTGTTGTCTAAAACAGTTTTGTTCCTGTTACATGTATTTTGTTGGTTGTGAGAGGTTTTGGAGGTGTATATATGGAATAGCCTAGAGCTACCTGGCTAACATTAATAGTCACTGTTGACATCCAGTGTTAGCTATGTTAGCCTGGTAGCTCCGGTGCTAAAATAAAGAAGCAAAGTTTAGATTCCAAACATGTCTTGACTTATCATGTGCATCTGGGGAAGTGTGAAATTGTGTTAATTGGATTTTTTTTAGTGAACTAGTCCTTTAAGGGTTAAATTTATTTCTTTGCGGCTTCAATTAAAACTGCTGCTTATCAGTCATTTAGGCATGTCAGGCCTCGTCTCAGCTTTTGAACCTGGAACCGTGAAGGAATAGTGTTTGTAGGTGCTGCTAGAAACGCGTATAGGTGCCATTTGTGTTTTTCAAGGTTCGTTCATCCACGTGTTTGTAAGGGGAATCCTGGAGGAATTGTTGCCGGTTGCTGACAGTGGCCATATGCTGCTCTTCAGTTAAAACAGCAATGTGATTATTTAAAAACAGAAGATTTGTGGAAAACTCGTCTGCATCTTCAGCCTCAGCGGAATAAGCGAGCAAGTGCTGAAATTGCACACTTAATGAATTTCCGTCAGGCGTCGGACGTGAGTGGCTGACATTTAAGTATGAGATGCAGATGTGGATCGTCTGGCCCCAGCGTCGGCTCCTGCAGCCTCCCTGGTGAAGACTTGACCATTGCTGAGCTGTCAATCACCCTGACGAGGCGGGACCAATGCATGAGTGAGCTCCTGAAGGCTGCGTGTGAATGGCAGATGCGGCGTGCGCAGCGTGTGATTGACGCTAATGAAAAGCAGACTCCGGCTTCTGACGTGAGCGGCAGGCGTCGCGCCGAGCTTAAACCCCTCAGTGCCATACAGATGCAGCATGGTACGAGAAAACATAGAACAGTCAGGATTAATCACACTGCTGGAAATATATTTTGAGCCAAAATGCATCTTTTCATGAAACCGAGAGTAACATATGGCACGTGTTGTGAGGGATGCAGTTATGATTGATGAGCCTTTAAAATGTATAGGATTATGGCATGTTCAACATGGTAAACAGTTCATAATTACATCTCCTGTAGTATTCATAAACAAGAGACTTTGCTGTTGCGTGTCGTCCAGACGTCTGGCAGAAATGCAAAGCCGGGACTAGAATTGTGCATAAGATTACTGCAAGTTAACATCCTAATGCTTACATTACTATTCAAGAGTCTTAGTCCACCTTAGAAATTGTTTAAAAGTATACATATGGGTAGCATGTCGAGATGACACAGTACCACTGTCTCTATTCCAATATCAGTACTGGAACCCAAGACATTGCCATACGAGCACCATATTTGTGTACCGGACCTATATTGTGGAAAATATTTGCATATATATGTGCATTAAATGCACAGCAACCAAAACAACCTATTACATTTTATAAAGAGAGGATGTAAAATGTAATGACAAATGATGGGCACTCAAATTAAAGGCTAATGAATGTGTGTGTTGGGGTAAGCATGTTGCATATTCTTGATATAATGCAGGGTGTACAGAGGAACAGAGATTTGGTTCCCTTCTTTTCAATGCACCTGAACCATTCCATGGACTCTGTTAGAACATTCCCATATAGAAATTAATGAAGGAATGATTAGATAAACTAGGAACTGAGCAGTTACTACAAAAACCAAAGTGCGCATTTTAAAATGATCATTTCTAATATTAATGTTTATTTGTTATTGTTTTAGAGGTGTCACCAGTCAATATTGGGTCAATATTAGCAGAAAATACTGGACTACATACTTGAGGAGAAAAGAATGAATCTTCTGATCCTGTAACGAATCCTATGTTATTGTGATTTACCTTGGGGGCAGAAGGGACAGGACAGGCAGGCATCCATAGCTTCAGGCTCTTTATTAAACGTGAAAACAAGAAACAGAAATAAAGACCTGGCTCAGGGGCCGCTACAAACAGCAACATGAAAACAGGCATAAACATAAATGAGGCAATGGACAGGGGTGCTACGAAAACAGAACCTAAATACAAACAGTAATCAATGACAAACGCAAAACAGGTGGGACCAGGAAACAAGCAGGATGTCAAAATAAAAGACCAAAAACCAACAGAAAAACAGTGGCCGTTAGAGCCGTGACAGTTATCTATAAGTAATCTACTTTTTTTTGTTTCTGTTTTATATTAAAACCATGTGATCTTTTTTGTGAACCAAGAAAAAAAATCATGTTAACTGAAGCACTTAAAAAAGTTATCTCAAAGCTTAGTAGTTTAAAAGAAAAGGCTTTACCTGCACCTATTGATATTAAAGGGTTCAGGATCGGTACTGATTGATTTTAGAACAGAAAGTGATGTTAATGTTTTCTCAATATTTTTATATTACAATAATGTCCTAATGTTTTATAATGATTTCTCATTATTATGGCAGAATGATTTTAATAAAAATTTGTATTTACATGTACAATAGACAATTTACAATTAGGCCCTATATTTAATATATAATGAATATACATACATGCAGATTTCTAGTCTTTTTAATAACAGTGATTTAGTGGACTTTATCGGCACTGTATTTTGTCAGCGCTGTTTATGACATCCTTGGTGGTCTGTAAATTATTATGTAATATTATTATAATCTTTTGTTTTCAGGCCAAATAGATCCTCTAGAGGTAGATCCACTAGCCAGCACATTAACTTTGAGCTCTGAAGGTGCGTGGCCGGTTAGAGCAAACAGCACAGTTAGACTATGTGAATAAGAGCGATCCAGGTGGAACTTCTTACTTTCGCCTCCAGCCTGGCCTATATCTCAGCTCCAGGCGGCCGACTGTGACGACCGCCACACCTTACTGCCCCTGTACATGACCTGTCAGCACCTCCAAGGCCCCTGGGGCCCTCACAGGGCAGCTCAGGGTAGCTGTCATTCCTATTCTCTACTGCTCACAGCCATTCAGCTTTCAAACTGCGCTAGCTGCAGGTCTCCCCAGTTGACCTTTGACCTTCCATTCCAGTCAACTCCCAGACAAATGTCTGATTTCAGTGAGACTGATATGAGACCCTCTAATCTATTTTTGTTTCTAGGAGGGAAGCAGAAATATTAGGAGGCCCTTGTCCTGTATTGTGGGCTGCAGATATGAATGGCTCGGCTATTTTTCAGTCTCAGTGAAGCAAATACAATATGCCGGAACATTATCCAGGCTTGCCTGGCATTCGGATTTTCTTCGAGCCGCGAAGCGCTGGGCAAATTGATTTTTCCTGTCGTGCTAGATTTGTGACAGTCAGGCAGAAATCACATTGCTCAGCCCAAAATGTCTCTAAACCAATTGAGAGGCCCCGTGCATTTTCTGCCTATGGAGACATGAGCTGTGTTAGCGGCATAGTGATACAGGTGCAGTGCTGACAGTGGGGCATGCTAGAACCGGAATCCATCCGTCACCCCAAACCCGCTCAGTATGTGAGGGGAAAGCCACTGTGCCGCTCGCGAGCTCCTCCTGGTCTGTGTTATTAGGAAAGGGGTTTAATGGCTTCTTGTTGGGGGGTTTCAGCGTAAGTTAAGACTCTAGATTGAAGCACTGAAGCCTGACAAACCCTTTCTCTCCTAAATGGACTTCTTTGCTGTCTACCCAAAGGATTTTTCAGAGGTTTTCCAGAATTGTACTCTGCAGTTATATCACTGTCATAACAAAACTTTTTTTTTATTATTTAGTTTTCGCTGTACTTGAAAATGCCTGCTGTCCTTCACATTATTTGAAAATCTTTTACTATAGACATATGCTGATTAAAAAACAAGCATACCTACAGAGTCCTCTTTAGGAGTGTCTGGATAAAGTAGATAATACTGAAAGTGAGATGTAATATCATCATATATGGCTTTTCACAGGATTACAGTACAGATTACAGTACAGCCATTATATTTGTGTTGGGTCATGCCTGTTTTTCAGGGTTTGTGCAAGACCCACAAAGCTCTGACGTCTACCCTATCCAAGACGTTTGGCATGAGCTGGAACAGAAATGACAAAAAAAATGCCTTGTCATCTAACATACATGCCTCATACATGCGCTACAGAATGAATGGGCACAAATCTGCACAGAAACTCTAAAATCTTGTGAAAAGCCTTTCAAGAATAGTGCATGCTGCAAAGGGGGAGGAAACCCCATATAAAAGTATATGTGTTTGAATGCAATGTCATTAAAGTTCCTATGGGTGTAATGGTCCCAATACATTTGTTCATTTAATGTATATAGGATTAATCTGACAGTGAGGCACCACTGGGTGTTGTTAACAGGCTCCGTTAGCTGTTCTAATGCAAGCCTTAAATACTGTTTTTTGCTCAGTTGGGTCCTAGAAGTACTGATGACTGAGACAAAGCTAATTGTGTGTTAAACATTCCCTTTTGTAAGACCTTCATATTGTACAGCCTGGTTACTTCATTATTCCTTCATTTTTCATCTGTATCTACAGTATATGGTAAGCTCGGATCACAAATACAGCACCAATAATCCATTGCTTAAGTCACTCAATTAGATTTCACTGCCTTGAGCGTAAGTGATGCTAAATAGGCTTTAGCATTGACCTTCTGTCTGATGCTCATTGACCTGTTCTGTGCTGTCACTTTCTCTTAAAACTCACCATTAGTCAGTTTCATCCATGACTGTTCTTGGCTGAAAAGAAGGCTAAATGTAGCATTTGTACCACAAAGCTTTAGAGCATCACAGCAGAGAAGGTTTACTGTTGTTACAGCAGTATTAGAGGACCTATTATATAACGGATAATACACTAGAAATATTTTTGGCAAGTATTTTGTGACAGCCCAATGGTCCTAGCAGAATTGTTATCTTACTCTTCTTGTAAGAGTATGTAGATTTGGCTAATAAAGTCATGACTTCAGACGGGGCTCAATGCCTTTGTGTAACTGCTCAGCATTGGCGCGGGTCCACAATGAATGCAGAAAACACGCTAAACAAGATCTTTTTCTTTTACATTTCTCATGTTTTTGTCATGATGTGTAGACCCATCTGGCCAGCACAGAACATTCATGATACATGCCCCTCCCATTTAAAGCAAGAAAACAGGGGGCTTCTGTCTGCAAAAAATATGTAACCCCCCTCCGTTAGTCTGTCATTTTTACTTTTTGGCTTAGAGCAAAGCAGAACCGAAACCAACCCATAATCATCATCTTCATCCTCATCTTCATCATAATTACTTTCATTACCATAATCTTTGTCAAATGTGTGTTTTTGTGTGTCTGCATTCACACTTTTGAATTTGGAACGGTGTGTGGTTTATTCACTTGTGTCTACAGAAGCATGTCCATTGTGGTTGGAGTGGAAGCACTCACTTTAGAACAGCCTCTAATTGACACAGACTGCAGCACAGCCCCTAATGACATCCATGCACTTGAGCTGCCATTGAAAAGCAGAAATGTCTGTCTCTCTCCATTTTATTACTCCTCTCCAAGGTCCATCGAGGTCCATTTAACGGGACTGTGGACCCCCCTCCACACCACCCCGCCCGTCCTCCTTCTGTCTGTCTGTCCTTCCTTCCTATTTCCCTTTAAAGATGTGGTTTGGGCATACTTACGAGGGCTGCTTTCAGAGTAAGCTGTTTATCTGCTCTTGCTTGAAGTGCTTCCAGGGCTTAAGAGCACAGAAAGGTCAGCGTGTGAGGAAGCGGGGCGAGCAAGTGCGGCAGCAAGCCCAGTGGGTCCGCGAGTGTTTTTACCTCCATCAGTCCACTGGCCCTTGGCATGAAGCTAGCAGGTTGGGTTAGTGTTGTTATCGGCTGGATTTAGTGAGTGGAGAGTATTATGGTAATATGAGCTGAAGCTGGCACAGCTCAGTGAGTGGGATCAGAATGAGAGGAGTCTGCTGAGGCCACAGAGGAGTGATGGGGCCCTCTTTACTGGCCACATCGCTTTAATGTCCTGGAGAGATGCTCACATTTAGATCTGTAAACCCCCAAAACACATCCAGAGAATGCAGGCTGGGTCTGACCATGAGATTTTGCATAAACTGAATTTTTTTGGGGGTTGTAATTTGATGCAGGCTACTGCCACTTTTGGAGAGAGTGTGTGTGTGGTGTTTAATAGGAGGGGAAAAAATGTAAAAAAAAAAAAAAAAAAAGGGCAGTCTTAATGCTTCAGTATACCAAGACATTTTGGAGAACACCATGCTCTGTGGACACAGTTTGGGGAAGAACCTTTTCTATCCCTGCATGACTTTACCCAGGTCCATAAAGACATGGTTGGATGAGATTGAGTGGAAGAACTTGACTGGCCCACATAGAGCCCTGAACAGGAATGGAGATTGTGATCCAGACCTTCACATCCAACATCAGTGTCTGACCTCATAGGTGCTCAATAGAACAAATGGGCACAAATTCCCACAGAAACCCCCACATCTTGTGGAGGCCCTTACAAGAAGAGTGGAAGTTGGGGTAATGGCCAGGGTTTCCAATAATTTTGTCCATATAGTGTATGCACGAAATGTTGTTTAAAAATGCATTTCTACTACAAATAAATGTATACACTTTATTTCCAACACACCAAACTTTTCAATGACTGTTATAAACAAATCCTCCATCTGTTACAATTTAGTTACAACATTTGCAATCAGGACACAAACAGTTAAGTGTTCCAAATGCAAATGTTTTAACGGAAGGAAGGTTTGTTTGTAACAGTCAATGAAAGAATACCCATTCTCATCTGATCACCCTGGTTGGCAGAGGAGCTCACTCATAGTCATGTCAGTGACAGGAAAGGCTGATATTGAACGCGTCAGAACACTAACAGCAGCCCGGTTGTCCAAATAACAAAGAAGTACTCGAGTTAATGTGTGTATTCACACATCACTCACACACATACCTGATGCTATCTACCTTTACATTTGTGACAGGGTTGTTAGCTGTTAGCTGCAGAGCTAATGTTACAGCCACATTCTAAGGGTAAAAAGCAAGGTAATCATATACAGCAAAGCAACACAATTTTATAGTGTTAAGTTGACTTACTTGTCTGAGGCTTGTAGCTGAGCCAAGGAGAGCTGGTACTAATCCAGACATAATTTTCAGCCGTTCAGCAAGATCAGCTCTACATTGTGTCGGCGCATTTCCAGAGGAAATAAAATTAACCCACTGGGTCTTCAGAGGATTGCATGAACTAAAAAAATGCATTTGTGCTCATTTCTACATCTAAGCACAGAGCAACTGGCATGCTTCACTCTATGGCAAAAGTGGTCTCTCACCCATAGCATTGACACTTGGTAGAGCTATTTTTTAGGGGAGGGGGGCCAAACTCTCTGGGTGGGCAAATCATGAGAAAGGGGAGGTAACCTTTCCCTGTATGATGACATACAGGGCCAAATTCTAGATCAAAGCACTGTTTGCAACTATTGCAATTTCTAGCCACTGCAGGACCATAGGCAGGCTAGGGGAACGCATATTAATGTTAAAGAATCTCATAAAAGGAAATGTTCATGTCATGGGACCTTTAAGGGTATGGGATGCATTTGTTGTTTTCTTTTGGGGATCTTATCTGTAAACGTAACCTCGCAGTGTGGAAGCTGTACTTTAGCCTGGCTATCTCTCACTGTGAGCTGTTTGCATGTTTCAAAAGCATGCTGTAATACAGCCACCAAGAGGAGGATTTAAATAACACAGCCGTCGATTCTGTGCTTTGTACACAAGTCAGTAATCAGGAAGAAGACAGTCTTCAGGTTTCATCTTCAGAAATCTGTTTGACTGGTGTCCAGTTTTTTAGTTGTCTATGAGAATATGATAAGAGCATGTTCTACTTAAACCTGCTTTATTGCATAAAATGTTGTTGATACATTTGACCTTTCCTCTGTTGTGAAATTAAGTTTTTCTGGGGTTTGCATCAGTAGTGCAGGTCTTCTAGATTTAAAAATATCTCCCCAAATGGTTAAAAAAAGTTTTTTTGTTGCAGAAATACTATAATTTTTCCACACTTTAGTATTTTAGAAGTATAATTGTTACCCTTATATATTCATTAAAGTCATCATCATATTGCGCAGCCTAATGTGTCTAACCTGTACCTGTGGGTATATATTTTTTTGTCTTCCGGTATGACACCTTCATAGATGGCCACATTGTTTTACCCCATTTCCACCCATGGTTCTTCTGCACCATCTTCTACCCACACCTGGCTCTCAGCTATTAAAAGTGGTAATCCACCTGCATTCATCGACTCTGGCCCAAGCTGTATTATTTTTTCTCTTTAATGCAGTGGTGCAGTATGCCCAGGTGGTGTTTCTTTTCCACAGCCATGCGCCTGGGCTCTTTTCGCTTAAGCTGCACTTTCCACTTTACTTACCTTGGCCTTGTTTGGCTCACCAGTAATGAGGTCCAAGGGAGCACAGCTTGCTTGCCACTGTGCAGTTTTGCGTCCCCCGACAGGCCGAGTTAACTCGCATTAGCCCCAGGTTGGAAAATCATTTACTCCTGCTCATTGGGATCTGAGATGCCATTATTGCTACACTGTGTTTATAGGCTTCCCCAAGGATAAAGCAACATTTAGATTACCTGGCCTCATCGTGTGGGCAAGAGTGTGTGTGTGTTTGTTTGGTGCAATGATGGATCTTACCTCTGCGTTTAAGCCGAAAGGCTGGAGGATTCTGCTGACCCAAGACTAACCACTGCTTTACTCTCCTTTCCGGACTAGCGGCTTAAGCCAAGGCTCTGGCCATCAGTCAGACAGCTCCGGTCTCTGGAACATTGCTGCTCTCTTATTCATCCTCTTTCATCATCATTTAAAAGGTCTTTATTGTCTGTGGGTCCGAAATTGCTGTGCGTCTGGAATGCATGCGCCTAGCGTTGTAATTGTGCGCCCCCAAACTAAAACAGAGGAAATGTGGCCACGAATAGTCTCGCATGTCTTTGAACCGCGCCATGAATCTTACATTTGAACCTCTTAAAACACTTCAAAGATGAAAAGCTTTGCTTCAAAGGCCTTGCATTGCCTCAACAATCCTTGCGGAAGAATATTTAAAATTATATTGGGTTTAAGCATGCGCATTATCTCCGAACCTATGAACCCTGTTGCTTTCGACCCGTGTTCCTCCTACCATGGGAGAAGTGGGAAATGACTACACTTGTTAAATGCCTATAAATGGAAATTGTAATTATTTTGAGCCACTTCAAAGCACTGCTTTCATGACCTGGATAAGTTAGCATTACTTAACACTTAGCAGCCAGTTACTTAGCCAAGAATGTTCCAAAATTGGGAAACTTAATTTTCTCACCTGACCTCTCAATCAACAGGAATTGCTCACATGTATGTATATTATATAGGGGTGTTTCGCAGCTGTTTCAAAGTGTTTGAATGGATTTAACTTATTGGTTCATGGAACTTGATGACACGGGGCATGGCTTGAATGATTCAAAGATTTGGACAAAATGACAATAAGTTAAGTGTCTTCTACAGGGAATAAACCTAAATATGGCAACATTAGACCACGGGTTCTATTTATTTACTTATTTTAACATATAGTGAGAAAGAATAAAATATAAAATGTGACATAGCTTTGGCAAAGGCCACATTTTATCTTTCGTATTTCATTTTGTTTAGGCTGGTCAAGTCAAAACTAGATGTCGTTTCCTGTACAAAGCCTAGTCTTGAGCTAGATTGCAAATTCAGTGATATAAAAAAAATGTCACTGGAAATGTCTTTTAATCTTAGTTTAGACTTATGGATCTACAGGGTATGCGTGAACAATTCGCACACTAATTAATGGTTAGAGAGAGAACTGATATACTGAAAATACTGATAAACATTCCGACTTTTACATTTATTTTTTGAGCAGGTCTTTTGGATCGCAGGAGTATTTTCACTGAGATCGTGTTCGGTAGCCTGAAATCTTGCTGCAGTGTTTCTCTGGTCCCTCCTGATCAGCACATGTAAGATTTTTCCAAGCTCCCAACACACCTGATCCAACTAATCAAATATTTAACAAGTCTTTCCTGGGTTGAAGTGGATGTGGAAGAGCGTGGGCAGGGCAGGTGGGCCTCCAGGACTGAGGCTGGGAACTACTTACCTTGAAGGAGTGTAATGTTACACTCCATGATCAAATTCGAATGCAGATTGTAGGATCACAATTTAACATTCTCACAATATTTCGAACAAAATTTGAATATAAAAAATGAAAAAATACTGACACCAAGTTGTTGTATAATCCACTAATGAATTTAGAGCCAAATGGCACAAAATACTAACTGGATTGAGTTGTTGATCGGATAAATAATGCAATTGTCTCAGATGGCAAAATTATTAGAACATTGTCACATTTGCGATATCGCATCTCAAATTTGCATTGTTAGGCCCCTAGCGTCTAGATAGAACCCAGGTCTTGGAGACTGACTGCCCAAAGTTTAATCCCAGCCTTTATCCAACCCACCTGATCGGAATATTACTTTCTGAATTTTCTCTGCAGGATGTTAGATTTTCAATAGTTAGAATGGGTGTCCCTGCACTTGCAAACTGAGGTCACAGAAAAAATAGTGCCAGGGGTCCCCCTTAATTCTCCATCACGCACTCTCAGAGCAGAGTACACACACTTATCAGTGCATACTTATTATTTAGAAGTAATCTTCAAATGCAGCCGTGGCTTTGACTCTCCACTTTTATTGCGAACGCCCTGATGTTGCACTGATAATTAAGATGTCTTTTAGATGGTGAGAGGGAGGGATAAAAGAATCATTGAGGAGCCTTGTGACATTTAGACACTCCGTTACCCCCAGCCGTGCACTCGGAGGAGACATGGCACACTCTGAATTATTAAGCAGCTGCCTCAGCAGAGACCTAGCCTCTCCTGTGTATTTATTTATATTAGGACTTATTATTCTCCATGTTTTCTGATAAAAGAGACCAGCAACTACCAGTTGACACCGAGTCAGCGCTGCAGACGCTAATTGCAGGGGGAGTGATTGGTCACGTTCAAGCGTAATGTCATTTAAAGCTAGTAATTAGCTTTAAGGGGTTATTTTTTTCAATGCTATAGATTGTGCTCATTGTCATAATGAAGATTATGTCCATAAGCTCACTGAGTCTTATAATTTGAAGGGTGTCAGCGTATAAGAAATCCCCGCTTTACAAGTAAAGCCTCTTTCCACATCTGATTTTCTGATCTTCATGTTCCATTGCAGCCAAAAGTTGCAGCCATTTGAATAATGAAGAGAGATCAGAATGGTTTGTTTTCTGATTTAAACTGAATATTAAGTCTCTGGGAGTGTTTATGTATGTATACATGGGGCAGTGGCGTAAAAAATGAGAACCCAAACATGTTGCATTGCTTTCTTAAAGTGGCAGACTCCAGACATGTTCGCTCACAACAGTTTCATTAGGCATGCACACTCCTGCACACGTCCACCCTCACACACGCTATGCACACAGTGTATTAATCCACTCATACAGATACTAGAACACTGCTACATACACTCACAGAGGCTTGTCTGCTTCAGATAGAAGCTGAGGAAGAGTGTGACCTTGCTTCGGCAGCGGACATGCTTCAACTGGGCTGGAAACAAAGCTGACACACTCCTGGAGTGACAGCAAACGGCCCCCTCTGGAAATGCATTGCTGGCTGGAAGTAGGAGCCCCAGCAAGCCCCATGAGCCAAAGAGACAACAGAAAGCTACAATTTGTTCCTCCTCTCCCTTGTTTTCTTCCACATCCTTGTCATTGGCCTGCTGTTTCCCAGTCTCCACTGTTTCTTTCCCACTCCGTAGCAGTTCAGCGTTAGCCCTGCTGTGGCCCCAAAGCCCAGTCACACACTCGCTAATGGATTGTAGTCTTGGTGCTCAGCCATTAGGCGCTCAGTGCGTGGGCATCTACACAAAGAGCTTGTTTACAGAACGCAATTATTCTTAGTTTGTTGAGTTTGTTTACATGGAGTGCTTCCCACCTCCATCCGTGTGTCATGTTGATATTATATTAATCAGGATCGTTTTACTCACTCTTTAAGGTTATTAAAAAAAAAAGAAAAAAAAGATGTAATAGTCTCGGATCAATAATATATTCCGCTTGCAAAATACATGGCAAATACATACTGTATCAAAGAGACCAGAGCGCCGTACCTGCACTGCACTGCACGTCTTTCTCGTGTGCATCTAAAATGGCTAAAGGAGATATTTCTGAAGAGATTAGATAGAAGATAATCCATTCGCACAAAGAGGGGAATGCAAGAGTTTCTAAAAAAGAACAAAAAGATCTATATGGGACTCCTAACAACCATGCAAGACCTGCTGCTCAACCAAAATTGTCATGATGAACAGCATTTAAATATTTCATCTTTTGCCAGATACACACTTTGAAAAGGTGCTATGAAAGGCATATAGAATTGTGCCATAGAACTCGGTTGCTTCCCCAAAGAACGATCAATGACAGAGAGTTTTACTAGGTCATCGCAGAACCCTTACACTGATGTGGAGTTTCTTTAAAATGGCTCTTCACACTCACACTTCAGAAACAGTTCTCTCACACTCACAGTTCAGAAACAGTTCTCCAAAGAACCTTCTCTCGTCTTCAGAGGACTATCAACGGTGCTTCTATGGCATCACACAGCAAAAGCCTTCTGGCTTTTGTTAAAGAGTGCTGGAGAATATGAATCTTCATTTTCACTTCAGTTATGAAGAATCTGCAGGTCTTTCTGTCCATCTGTCTACTGTGACAGGATCACCTCCGGTTAAAACTTTGGGTCTGAAAGGTTATGTAGCTGTTTAAGAAGGCAGCACTAAGGAAGTAGACAAAAATGCACCAAAACACTAAAACTGGACATCAGGATTAGGTTTTTCTGGCCTGGTGATTGTGAATATGTAATTGGGATTACTTGGGTGGTAATTACATTTAAAAACTGTTTTCTGATTTTTTTCCTGACATCTCTGACTGTTCTACAGACCTTAACCTACACTTCTAACAAAATGCCTGGGAGTGTAGGTACAGCCGTAGTGTTTTTTGCCATAATCTGCCATCACAGTTTAGACCTTCTTGAGATCTGTTGCATCCTCCAGTGTGGGACTGTTTGCATTATTAACTACTGAAAGAATTCAATATTTCCATAACATGCTCTCTCGCAGCTTGTTGTTCTCAGTCCCCATTGGAATAGTGTCTCCTACTCCCAGTGCCAATTGGCTCCCAGCCTCTGATACCCTTGTTGCCCTGGTTTCACAGCCTCCCTGTTCTTCACTCATTGGTTCAGTTTGCCACTCTTTTCATTCATTGGTTTTCTGATGCCACCAACACCATTGCACTGAGGCACAGGCTAATTTACGCTTCTTACCCTTGTGTGACAAAAATCAATCCACATGCTCTCTCGTATCATAACGTTAATTATTGTTCCTCATATTGGAGATTGTCTCTGGAAGGCAAATGATAAACACCACCGGCACAACATCACGCTTATTATTTAGCTGATAGCCATCACCTTATTGCATTCACAAGTGTTTTACATCATACACATAGGGCCTATTGCACTGTGTTGCACACTGTAATACAGTATCACTGAAAAGACCTCCGCTGAGGGGAAAAATGACTGTATTCTGATCTTGCATGCCATGTGAAATTAATAAGAGTAATAATATTTGATACTAAGTGAAATATGAATAAATAATGATAATACATAATAATAATAATAGTAAGAATAAGAAGAAGTAGAAGAACAACAACATAAATAATGCAGATGGAAGGATGGATGGAGGGACAAAGAAAATATTTGGGGAAATGAATAATAGTAATATTTATTTAAAAAGTGAACTAAATCTAAATTATTAATAATGATAATAATAAGAGGAAGAAGAACAAAAATAATAATATAGCTGGATAGATAGATTGACTCATCATAAAAATGTTGGATTTATGGAGTAACTTCATGAGCCTTAACACCAATAGGGCATCAATAGAGAAGACTTCAAACCTTAAACACCAAAAGCAGAGGAGCTGAGTGAACTGCCTGGCTGTATATGGATGAAAAAGCTCAGACAGATATTGAGTGGCAAGGGCTGTGAAGGTTATATTTATTGAATCTGGGAAGGAACAGGTAACCAGTGCATTTGACAGAGGATGGGAGTGATGGGGACTGACCGTTTGGCATCTGAGAAAGTTACTGAGCTTTGAATGCCCTGGTTTTAGGAGGTCATAAAAGCGAATAAAAGAAGTTAAAGTAGTTGGGAACTTCAGAGTGTATTAAGTAGCTCAGCTTATCTTCTTTCTCTTAGGTTTCAGGGCAGTGGATCTCAAAATGTGGTGGTATTGTTAGGCACACTGACACAAAAATCGGATATTTTTCTGGTCATATATGTGCATACGTGCCTCAGCCTATTTGAGTTTAGGACCGTAAGTGGCTGCTTTAGTATAATAAGATTGTTGAGATGTTCTCTGATTTTCTGTTTATCTGTGAGGCGTTATGATTATAGGATCTGATCTTGATCCTCCTCCCCATTTCTCTTTTCTGCAGGCTCCCAGCTAGCACCCCAGACCCCTGGGAACATGTCTGACTCCCACTCTGCCATCAACCAGACTCATATGTCCCAGGAGAGAGGTAAGCAGTACAAGAATTTCAGCTGTGTGTGATTTACACACTTACACACTGATGCACACCTGTGTAATATTTCTTTTGTAATGAGCAGAGAAGAATCCAGTAGTGACAGGTATTTCCTGAAATCACAGCACTCCCCATTTAACACTGTAGGGAACAAACTACTCTCACTGTTAACATTTGCTGCTGCTGAGTGTTTATCAGTAATTAGTGTTTCAATAATTAGCATTGTTATTGAAGCACAAGGGATGTTGATTGTATTCTGGATCATTTCTGTAATCATTATTCTTACAAATGTACAAAAATACATTCAAAACACAGCACAAGCGAGAGCACATAGCCTGTCAGAGAAATGTCCCACTGCATGGCCATCCTGCTACTTGAGTGCTAAGGGGAAATTAAATAATAGAAGTAAACTTTGTGTCCTTTGTTTTGCACATTTCTCTGGTTATCTCCATTTCTTTCCTTCTGTCTCTGTCTGTGCACCTCTTTCGCCTTCTCATTTTTACGCGGGTTGTTGTTGACCTCTAGAGGCCCATGGTTTGCATTATGCTGTTTTAAAATATATAATAGAGTTCGGTTTTGCCGCCATGTAGCCCTCAGAGCTCATTTTATTTCCATAAATTCAGCTGATCTGCTTTTTTTTCTCCCCTCTGCTTTACCACTCGGATCATTGTTGTCCAGCTAAGAGCCAAGCTTTTTGAGCCAAGCATGGTCTCAGTATGGGGGGGGGTTTGTGCAAAGGGGGGCTGGTAGGTGGGGGTGGAATGCATTATTTGCTTTTAGCACCATCGGCGCAGCGTTCTCTCTCTCTCCATCCATTTTCCAGGCAATTTAAAACGCGGTATTACACCGTGTTTTTTTTTTTCTTTTTCTTTTTTTCCCCGAACTCCCTTACGTTAATGGAAGCAAAACATTACAATAATGTCCCCCTGTTAAAGCTACTCTCGCTGGCAGCCTAAGCACTTTCAGCCCTTGTCTCATCATCCGCTCCTGCAGACGGCTAGCCGAGTACCACTGCCCAAGCGGAACAGAGTGCAGGGGAGATGACCGGCTGCCTGTCTGTGTGTGTTTGAAAGGCCCCACTCAATAAAAAAAGGAGATGGCCCTGTGCTCGACATGCACACGCTCTTACGCTGCCGCTTGCTGCTCTGCCGAACACTTCCATTTAGCCTAATCTGGAATATTACTGTGCAAAGCGGCCCGACAGAGGCAACCTTTCACATCTGAGTGGATTGGAGGATCCCCAACCCCCCCACCCCTCCTCTTTTAGGTCTGTTTGCCCAGGGGTTTTAAATGTAATAAAGTGCCACTCCAGTTAAATACTGGGTCCAGTGAGGATTGCTCTAAATGTCAGTTTTTGCTGGCTATTCAGCTTGTGAATGCTCCCGCAACGTTTTTTTGTATTTATTTTTCTCTATTTCCTCTCAATTTAGTTATAGTTAAATCCCAGTGTAGCGCATTTCAGCCTCTGCCAGGGCCTGCGTTGCTCTCTCTTATCTGGGCAGCACTTTCTGCAGTCTCTGTAGCACTGTGCTGTCAGGGATGTCAGCGGCTCTAGGGAGGACAAATCCACTCTGTCATGTGACCACCTGAGTAGCTTCTACATCATCTAGCTGGGCTTAGATGGGCCCTGCAAGTGTTCACATCAAACCATATAGACCCATCAAACCATATATAGAGCCATATATTCAGGGTGTCCGCGGGGTTTTAAAAAGTATTAAAAAGTGATACATCAAAATTGCCAAACTTAAGGCCATTAAAAGTGTTAAATTTGGTTTAAGCGGTATTATTTAAAAAAAAATAGGTATTATTTTTTTAGACTATGAGGTTTCCTATTTTGAGTGAAATTCAATCTGCTAATGCTTGCGTTAGTTCATTTAACGGTAGGCTTTAGCGTATCTGGGCACATAATCAAATATCCTCGTCTCAATCCTGAAGTCTCACATGGATTAAAGTTTTCCGTTGCTATGACGGATTTCCGCCAACGTAGGGCGCTAAAGCTCAATTTTGAGATTGATGCAGATCGGAAGAAAAATGTTTTGTTGGGGGGTAAACAAGCTTCGGCAGACAAAGTTCTGGTAAGGCTGTCTTTTTCTTTGGTAAAATTACTATTTAGTTATTCTTCCTAAAAATAAAAATAAATATGGTTTCGGCGGTTCGCGTAAATATTGATGGCTGCGGATTTTTTTGCTTTAATGCATGAGTCTCAACTTTGTACGCTAGGTTTGATGCTGACGTCATTCAGTGGTCGTTCGACAACCGTCAGCGTGATCTTGGGCAAATGCTAGTTTTCTGACCGCTGGGTGAAAGTACTGGCTCGAGCCTGTAGTAGGGAATAACCGGCAGCTTATTGTTCGGTTATTCCCATCGATGTCGACTGGATGGGAGCGAACGCACTTCGGTCGCATATACAATCCACTAAACATGAAAATGGAATGCGCGGCCGGCGAGAGTTAACTCTGCCACTCTCAACTTTGTGCTGCTGCGCCAGTTTGTTGGTACTATGTCTTCGTTGCACATTTGATGTCGTTTTATTTTTACTCAGGAAGCGAAATAAATGTGCAGTATGTGGTTCAACATCAGGGAGTCTGTAAATCTATTCTGCTGTACAGTGTTATAGGTCAAAATCTTCGTAAACGTTAGAAAGTGTCGTGATGAAAGTAAACTCTGTGTCGTGATGGTAGTTAAAATGGTATTAAAAGGTATTAAATTGAACTTAAGGATTGCTGTATATACCCTGGAGAGAGTAATGGGAGCTGGCGGTTCTTCTTCACCAGAACCTGAAACGTGAATCCGAAATGTATTTGTATTTATAAATGACATCAACGTTAGTCTGACTCTCTGTTTACCTTCGTATCACAGTGATCGTGTTGGTGTCACATATCTTATTTATGCTACTAATGATGTGAACATTCAAATCAGGTCTATTCAGAACTGCTCCTCTTTTCAGTGCATAATAACCATGAGGTCTATTCACCTGATGCTGCTTCCTTTGTTTCCTTTGTTACCAGAGACAATGTCAGTCAGAGACTGTTTGACTTTAATAATTAAAGTACAGACCCCCCAACAAACACAACCAACAAACAAAACAAACGACAAAGCTGTGTGAAAACACACTCGGCTTTCAGGGGAAACAGGAATCCAGATCTTCTCGTTGAACACGGAGGTGGATGAGAGCTGGGAAATGAAGGAAGTGGAGGAACATAGAGAAGGTGATGCTCACCCTGAAGTCCACCCCATGCGTTCGTCTGCAGTGGTCCCTCAGTTTTGGGAACACATTCTCTCTCAGAAACTTCCTCTCCTCCACACAATCTACAGGTAATGATGAACAGTAACACACAATAAATGGATGGGGCCTCTCTGAACATATAATCATCAGGATTATGGATCTTTCCGCACCACTGAGGATGCACCACAGCCCTGCTCTGCAAGGTTCTTCAAGCTAGCAGTCACTTTCTAAGCCCCCCCCCCCTGGTCCCTCCACTTATCCATTTCGCTACATTTCGGTATTTAGGCACATCACTGATAAGACACATAATTTGTTAAGTGAATGCTGAACTGTGATTGGCTGGCAGGTATATTACATTTTAATAATGGTTACCACATACCATTTCTAAACAGGGTTAGTACTATATATATATATTAGTGGTGGGCATAGCTTATTTTTTAAATTTAGATTAATCTCACTGTAATCTTGGAATTAATCTAGATTATAATGGCTCATTTGAATTCTGTCTGAAGCCGTCACTAGGACGGAAAGACGAGGGGGGCTTAGCCCCCAGGGCTGTAGGAGGGAATTAGCGTGTTTAGACGCTGAACACACTTCACCAAACCTTTCCTTTCACTTAAGGACACAGTAAAGTTCAGCAGTGAACAGTTATGGACACTCATAGTAT
>JBBPDB010000001.1:41928590-41947241 GCA_037974465.1 Brachypetersius altus | reverse complement strand
ATTTGGTATTTTTAAAAATATTTTCAAAACATTATTTCTCCCAGTTGATTTGGATTTGGTCTAAGGACTAGTGAAACGTACACAAAACTTCATGATTATGTATTTTGGAGATAGTTTACTTGAAATTTCATGGGTGGGATTTCAAATGTCCTAAAATTCTGCAGGGTGTCCACAGGGTTTTAAAAAGTATTAAAAAGTGATCAATCAAATTTGCCTAATTTAAGGCCATTAAAAGTGTTTAATTTGGTTTTAGTGGTATTATTTATTTATTTAAAAAAAAAAAAAAGTATCATTTTTTCAGACTATGAGGTTTCCTATTTTGAGTGAAATTCTCTCTGCTAATGTTTGCGTTAGTTCGTTTAAATGTAGGCTTTAGCGTGTCCGTGCACATAATCAAATATCCTCGTCTCAATCCTGAAGTCTCACATGGATTAAAGTTTTCCGTCGCTATGACAGAATTCCGTCAACGTAGGGCGCTAAAGCTCAATTCTAAGATTGATGCAGATCAAAAGAAAAAAGTTTTGTTGGGGGGGTATACAAGCTTCGGCAGACAAAGTTCTGGTAAGGCTGTCTTTTTCCTTGGTTAAATTACTATATTTTTATTTTTAAGAAGAATAAATGAAAACATTTTGGTTTCGGCAGTTCGCGTAAATATTGATGGCTGCGGAGTAGCCTACAGGCTACAAGCTGTTTCCTGACAAATTTTTTTTGCTTTAATTCAGGGGTGTCAACTTTTGTATGCTAGGTTTGATGCTGATGTCGTATTCATTGGTCGTTCGACAAACGGGTAGTCAACTGGCTTATGTCCAGACAACCGTTCGCATTTACAATCCACTAAAAGTAAAAATGTAATGCGCGGTGGGCAAGAGCAGTTAACTCTGCCACTCTCAACTTTCTGTGCTGCTGGGACAGTTTGTTGGAACTATGTCTTCGTTGCACATTTGATGTAGTTTTATTTTTACTCCCAAAGTGAAATAAATGTGCAATATGTGGTTCAACATCAGTGAGTCTGTAAATCTATTCTGTTGTTCTGTTGTAGTGTTGTGTCAAAATCTGCGTAAACGTTAGAAAGGTCGTTGATTAACACTTGCAACTCTGTGTCGTGATGGTTTTTAAAAATAAGGTAGTAAAAAAGGTATTAAAAGGTATTCAATTTAACTTAAGGATTGCTGTATATACCCTGTATATAGCTACAGTATTTGCTCAGTTGGACTGTTTACTAAGTCAGGCTGTCATGTAGGACTTTTATGATTAAGAGGGATTTTTTTGCATCGCTCATAATTGTTGTACGCTTAAAGACACATGAGCACTGCAACACATTCCTCATTAAGGCAGTGACTGTAATGTGACTATAATAACTGTAATGTGTTTCACTACTGTCACACTACTGTTACACTACTGTCACACGAGCCAAACTTTTGGCCGGCAGTGCTCATTAGTGCGACAGTGATTTCAACAAACATGCAGAGGAATTAGAGCAAGTATGGAGAAGAAAGTCCTATTTTCTGCTGTTATCTACTATTATCACTAATAGGATAACTATGATTCAGTATTTGTTGTCTTTTCTAGGCTGCCTGTCAAAAGTTTGGAAATACCTTGGCTAATAAAAGGTTTTTAATAATTGACAGTGCTGGACTGTGATGAAATTGTAGTGGGATTATACTACCTGTTGCTTCCTTCAATATCAGCTGTGCACAGAAAACCCCAGTAGTACCCATTCAGTAATAGAAAGTAAAAGAAATAGTTGATTCCGGTTCATGTCATTTAAAAAACATATTTCACCAGATAGTTCACTGAATTTATACTTCCTCAGATTGTTTGTTGTACTCATATTCACAATCAAAGTCATGCATTCAGCTGTGGCAGGTGGCGTGCATGCACAGCAGTTATGTAGGACTGTGATTACTATAACTGGGAGAAACTAATCATATTACTATAACAAGTGCTTGTTTGTGCTACAGGGTTCTTGACCAACATGCAGAGGAATCAGAGCCAGTATGGTCCTCAGTCTGGGCCACCTGTATCTCCACACCCTTCAACTGGGAGCCAGATGCAGCATGGCGTGAGTGGCTATCAGCAGGGCAACTCCACTGGCTCTTATGGCTCACCAAGTGGCCAGTATGGCCCTCAAGGTACTGACCATTCTAACAGCATTCTTACTGTCCTGTAACTTTTTTTGACTGTCTGTCTCTCTGTGGGTTCATCCGAGTGTATGTTTGTCAGTGTCTGTATTTTTGGTGGGAGGGGTGGAAGAGAACATGCACCTTTTGTTCGTCTGCACGATTCATTCTTGTGCAGCAGAGGAGTGGAGCCAAGGCTTAAGAGGTCAGCGGAATATTCATGAAGTTGAACTGCGAACGCTCCCTGCACTTTCTGTGTTCGTTGGACGAACGAAATAAAAATGAACTTGCAGCTGTTATTAAAAGTTGCACCCTGAAATTTATTTTAATGTCCCAGCTAATTATCAGAGGTCAGTGCTTAAGTGTCGCCCTCTATGAAGTGTAGACTGTGCAGATGACTTCATTAAAAGCAGTTTGGGCAGGTAGAGGAGGTCACATTCAACTTGAGGCTTTTTCGACCTGTTCTGGCTCGTCTCAGGGAGGTCGAGTACAAAAAGAGCCTGTCACGGATTCCCTCTATAGTTACTATAGTAACTGCGATGTCCACTCCGCGCTTGGCCTTCAGAACCTCCCTCGGATCTCTGGCTGTTCTGACCCTTGACTAAAGCACCGTCCAGCGCTGAGATATTCTCCCACGCTGAATAGAAGCGATCCCAGTAATAATGGAAAAATGTGGGGAGGTAGAAAAAAATAATACAGAGGAAAAAAGATGTTAGTTGCAATTGCAGCTCTCATGGAATGTCAACATTGTTCCTGTTCTGGCCGGGTAGATAAGCCCATATGTTAGTATTTATGCTGCTGTAATCCTTCAGTCACACAACAAAGAGAATATTATGATATTCATGTTGTGTGCTTTAATGTGTCATTGTGATAAATGCACAGTCTGTTTTCCTTTCTTAATCTCCCTCAGACCCTCCCTATTCAACATTGATGAATGGTGCACATATATTTGGTATTATTCTCATCCACCCTCTCTGTTCTCCTAATGTATTGCAAGAGGAGTGACACCAATAATGGAAGCTTAAAAAAAGGCCCAGAGGCAAACCTGCTTTTGCGTAAAAACAGAACACGTGCTGATGAGAGGGGAGTTTACAGGCCTGTCTCCTTCCCACTTAGCAACATGTGTGTTGGAGTTTGGCCATCCCCAGAGTCATGGCACGGGTCTAACACCAGGCTAAAGTTGTACTGAAAGCCCTGCCTGGTCAGGCCAGGGTGAGCGGGCCAGCCAGCTGCTGCTCATTGTTCTTGATGAACTGTCCATCTGCTTTCTGTCTCGCCTCCTGCCAGAGAATTACTAACCCATTAAACCAACATGAAAATGGGCTCCAAGCCTCTGATTGCTCTGCTGTGGGCTGCTTGGGTCAGTGCCTGGAGGCGGGAGCTTAGAGCTATGAGCACATGAACATGTGCCTTTGCACATACGCCGAATATCTCCAGCCAGAATTGTGGACTAAGTTGCATCAGACTTGGCATCAGTAAAAGTTGCTTTCTATGGAAACCCAAATGTCATGTACAAAACCCAAGAAAAACAGCTGAACTCTTTTACGAGTGCTCTATAAAGCCGCAGTAGACACAGTTTGCGGCGCCTTACGAGATGACATGACCGAGGCAGGTCTGCAAGATTGGCGATGAATAAAAATCTTCCAGGCTGGTGCGGTTAGCAAGCTGACTATTAATAGCAATGACTCAGCTGGACACGTAATTAAACCAGATGACTTAATACTCTGCATCACAGTGCTACACATTGATCTGTAGTTAAAAAAAGCAAATAGGTGTGTATCGCTGTTGCCAATAGGGTGAGCTTTGGTTAGCCATGATACTAACATGTTAGCAAGCTGGCTAACTCATCTGTCACAGTACATCCACAGAAGTTAATGCTTTGATGATACTGCGTCCCAGCTGACCGTATGTACAGTCTCTCTCTTGTGTTTAATTAGATTCAGTGTGGAAGAAATCTTTATCGGTCAAAGACACATAAATTCGAACTTTCTCTAATTTTTGCATGCAAATCAAAATCTCTTATTGTAGCAATATAACATTCCTGGCAAAGCTCATGGACAAATGCACGTCTTTAAGAACGGAAAAAAGTGTTTTAATACCTCTATATTTCTTACATCCTGCTGTAAAGCAGCCCCAGGTTTTTCCTCAAAGATCTACTTTATCTCTACTAATAACCACAAGAGGAACAACAGTTTTACGCCGGAATGGCTTGCCTTCCCCATGTTACAATCTCGAAGCGGAGAACTCAATCCGTGCCTGCCTTGAGGGGCTAAAGGTTTTGGAACGGGAGAGGGCCGAGCAGGGAGCCCCGAGGCGCCTCAAGTTTTGCTGTAGACTCCCTGCTGAGAGAGCTGCTGAGGTGGCTGGGAGAGAATCTCAGGCCCCAGGCCACGAAAGGGGGAGACTGGCAGAGACAGCAAGTCAGAGAGAGGGAAAGAAAACTCATGAGTTAGAGGAAAAGAGGATGAGATGTCTTAACTGTCAAAAAAAGCAGAAAAGTGTGACTTTTCCTAAAGCATCTGCCATAGAGGTCGTGTTCGTTGCTGTTTGATGGGCCCAGAGCAGCAGGACGGTAGCAAGCAGCACAGCCTTCTAACTGTACAGGCTTGTTTGCACTGCTCTAATTTATTAGCAAATGCGGGAGATATTTCATTTAATAGAAACCCCTTGATGTTTAAATGGAATATTTATATACCTTTTTAATTATTTAAGACTCTGTTAGAACTTCTATGCTGCTTTATTAGAGTTACAACACATTTGAAGTATTCTTTCTTGTGGAATTAAAACTTCTAACAGCAACTTCAGCTTCGGTGGCGAAAGCGAATCAGGCATTTTGGCTGGTTTGGAGACCAGAGATTAGGCATTTGCCCGCTTAAAATGAATTCCTGAGGTAATTTACGTGTTGAAGTTTTAGTGCTGTTGACTGGAACGAGTGAATGGGGCCTGGGTGAAGAGTGCTGAGGAGGCAGTGTGTTTAATCTGGTCGGTCACAGTCCTCTTCTCCTGCGGGAGAGTGAGGATTAAATACAGCTCAGGAACAGCGTCCTCGGAATGTGTGACCATGCCTAGAATTTCCATGTAATTGGTAACGCACTGCAGTTTCTCCCTCCCTTTGGCCTGCTATGAATACCACACCTCCCAATGGTGAGAGCCCGGGAAAGAGATGGTGGAGGATATATCTGAAGGGCTGAGACTGATAAAAAAAAAAAGGACTGTGGTTCATTTTTTGCTTGAGAAAACACTAGAATGGCCAATACCATGGGTCTGACCGCTTTGTGAAGAAATAGAACCGCCGGTGGAATGAATCCCCAGATCTATTCAGTTATTTGTGGCAACACTCTGGGTTAAAGATGAGCTCCTCAGTGGCTGTAAAGGACAGAGCTTGAGATTGAGAGGCGGCCCTTATCACCTCTGAAGAGGCCCTGTTAGCCAAGCACCAGCAGTTCCGAAAATTAGCCATTTTCAGGGAGGAAGAAAGAAAAGTGGGAAAATATCACATGGACACTGACTTCTGGTCCTTCGGAAACCCAAACATTTCTCCTCACAGCAGTTTATTTTCCTCGATTGCAAGTCTATACCCAGTCCCTGGGGAAATTTCAGCTCTGGCGTAAGAGAATCTTCAACAAACCCAGAAAAATAATGATATCTTGCTGATTGCAAATTTGAACATATGTAATGTAACAGTGTTATGCGTGGATCAAATTCTTGTCAGAGTTTAAACGATGCAGTTTTACAAAATGAAACACTGGTGAAGCAATCACTGGGTACACTCTGGCTTGTTTACTGAGGAGGTCAGAACTGTGTGGATGGGGGATGAATAGTGGGAGAGCTGAATAGCAGTGTGAGGTCTGAGCACAGCTCCACGGGAGAGGCTTGGACCCATCCTGAATCAGGGCAATAGTGCAGCCAAAACACGCACAATGCAAACGATGGCCAAACTAGCCAGGCAGGCGCGAAGGGGGCTCAGCAGCTGTGCGGGACTATCCAATGTCTGACTCTTAAGCTCTCGCCGCAAAGAATACTGTTGCTTTGACCGAATTGTGAAGCAGCATGCCGGATCAGCCTCACTTCTCTGCAGAGTCACAGCCTCACGGCACAGCGTGAAAGCCTGGGTACGTTTCAGCTCTATTGTTCAGGCATCTTTGAAAAAAAATCACCACTTGTCCATAAACAGCCATTTTGCCACTTTTCGTGATTCAGAGCTTCTAACTCTCGGCGTGTAATTTTAGGAGGATTATGTCACCTCCTTTCAGGTGCCATACAAATTTCAGGTGGATTTCCCACATCACACACTTTCTCATTGAAACCCTCTGTTGATATTGAAATTCCTACCGTGATTTGTGTCAAGTGTACTCTGATTCAGTGTTTCTTTTTTCTTTTTTTTTGTCATTCAGCCTCTAGGTCTTACAGGGACTTCATCCCTTTTTCCAGACACACTGTCTAGGGATTAGACCGTGAGCCCTAACTAAAGCAGCCATAATGAAATCAAAATAAATGCTCCTTTTCTAAAAGAAACACTTACGGCCCTCCTCCCCCTCCTTCTTTCACAGGAATTTCTTTAACCTTAGTTCATGCATGGTAGGTCAGCAGGTCTCGCAGGTCTGGCTCTTTTCCAGTCTTTGATTACGGGAGGGTCAGAGGTGTCAGCTTGACTTTTTGGCGGTGGATAAAGCAGGAAGGATCAAAAGACACTTTAACCTGTATTTTGCTGCAAATGCAGGCTGGAACCACCTACTATAAATATCATCTAATAATAAATGGAGCCATCCATTGCCTTCAGAATAGCTTACATTGTTCTTGGAAAGCTGTAGCAGGACATTGACCTTCTTTAAGAAGAAAAGCATCTAGTTCTTTGAAGAATGGACAGGCTGGAAATCTAGTTTGTACTCAGCACTCCTGACGTTTCAATTGAATTTATTTCTCGTGATTGAAGAGGTCCTGGAAGGCTTTTAACCTCATCCTGCGTTCAGGCCTCATCCTGCATTTAACCTCCTATGAATTTGATAAGTAGCGTGTATAGTAGCGAGATCATATGTGACATGTTGCTCATCAGACATTTTCTATAGCTACTGCTGTTGTAATAGTGATTTTTACTGGATAGTTAAAGTTCTCATGGGGTTATTTTGTCCAGCCCGGTATCTTATTGAGAGCAGTGCCTTCAACTCTGGTCCTGGAGGCACATTGCCCTGCACATACAGTATTATTGCTTTCTTTATTTCTAAGACTTTTAACACCATTATTTAAACTCAGAAAGAAGTTTTTAAGAAGTTGACTAGTTGGATCAGGCGTGTTGGGATCAGTGAATGCACTCAAATTTGCAGGACTGTGTGTCTGTCGGACCAGGGATGGGAAACACTGCTCTAGAACTTTAGTTGGGTCTGACATTTTGGCCTGGATGTAATTACAGCCTGAGACTGTCCAAACCTGACCTGAACCTGACAAAGGTTTGTCAGAACCTGACCCTACATGAAGCTTAGCAACGAAAACAGACCCAAGCGCATGAAAATTACCCAGCATGCCTTATAAAGTCAGTTAATTGACCACATAGCAGCAATTACAGAAATTGTTAGATCATGGATAAAGTAAAACATATAAAATAATGTGATATAATCAAATAGTCAGTTTTGTTTGTGGTGTTTGAATACTCAAACACCACAATACCTCTGTGTTCAATTCTGTTGTGCCACACCAGAGGGCCAGACTAAACGCCATGTTAATGACTGTAGAGAGGAAAGTATGGACAAAAGCATAAGTAGAAAGTAAAAACATGATTTTTAAACCTCATCTAACAAATCTTTCCATAAAAATAAAGCTAAACCGGACCAGTTCATTCTGAAAAATATCTCAGACTCTAACCCAGTCCTGCTCGTGTTTGTCTCTGCAGTGCTTTTGCGGAGCTGGAACTAAATTGCGTGGCTTTAAGTGCGCGAGAAGGACTTCTGCTGTCACGGCTCCCTGGGCTCCTTGGACAATGGCAAAATTGTTTACTGGCAATTAACGAGACTTCACAGTGTTTCAGGAACTTTAGCTCAAGCGATGCAATTGCTCTTCTGTCGATTCAGCAGATCCTCCTCAATGCTGAATGCCATCAGGCCCCTGATGGCAATCACAGGGACATTAGAGCTAAAACCCACTGGAGCATAAAGAAGCACAGTAAACTACTGTATGCTGTGGGATGGCTTGTCCTCCAAGTGCTCAATACTTACTAGAACACTTCTTACCTTGCTTTAAGAAGTATAGATTAGGACGCATTTCTTTAATTTGGACAATTTGGTAAAATTTTCTCATAATGTCTTTTTTGAGCAAGTGTTTTTAGATCCTTGTAAATCCTAAATATGCTCCCAGAACACTTTAATGTCATTTTAAACTCAATTCAATGCATTACCCTTAAAGAAAATGTAAAGGTAAACCCGTATTCGCCTTTTAATTTGAATTCCCCGCCGAGATATGCAACTCAGAAGTATTGGGACACAGCGACTATGTGAACCATTTTTGAAGAATAACCCCTGATCTACTCGGGCTACAAATACAAATGAGGGCTCGTTTCAAAGGTTTCCCGGAGATCTACGAACTGCAGAGTTTGAAGTGTCTTTGACCGCCGAGATATACAACTCGAAACGTCGTGGGACAAAGGTATCACCGCGGCGAGGTGTACGGGTCCCCTTGTGTGAAAACATTCAGAAAAAATGTATTTATTACCACAAAAAAAGCAGTATATATAAACGTACGTATTTACATTTGTATTATATTTGTTATTTGTATAGTGTCGTTTTTATGTTATACATTTATAATGTTTTGCTTTTATTCTATACTTTTTTCAAGTACTGTATTGCTGTAACAATACAAAATTCCCACTTGTGGACTGTCTTATCTTATCTTATCCTATGTTCTCTGATTAAATAAAAAGAAGTAGACATACTGTATATCCAAGCAACAGAACTAATCCTCTTTCATTCTATCCTCTGCTGCCTCCCCTCAGGAAACTACCCAAGACTGTCTGCCTATGGAGGGATGGCTAATGCTAACTGCACTGGTCCAGGATCTGGGATGACCAACAGTTTGAACATGAACTCCAGCAGCCCCATGCACGGGCAGGGTCCAGGGCAGCCTGTGTCTATGGGCCGCAGCCCTGGGGCCAGTAATCGACTCTACCCAGGCAGCGGAAACAGCATGGCACCCTCCTCTCCCAGCATGCCACAGTCTGCTGGGCCAGGCATGGGGCCTCCTGTAGGAAACGTTAATCGTAAGGCTCAAGATGGTGCAACAGCTGCGATGCAGACAGCAGGCGGCTCTACACAGGCGAGGTGAGTTGCAGTGTGTGACAGTGTATTAAGTTGATACTCTGGCCACACCATGTCACTGCTGTCATGAAACGCCCAAAGCATTCAACACTAGTTAAAGACTCTAACCTTAAGTGACAGTGTTCTACATGTCTACATGTAAAAGGAGCCTATTTTTAAATCTGTTTTTATTGTTTTTACAAAATCTGCATCATGCTAAGATTAGCTTGCCTAAAGGCTGCAGCACAACTTTCCCCATCATTTCCCAAGAAACAGCAACAACTTGATGATGACAGACTGTTCCAGAATGGCCAAATTATCCAGTGTGATTAAGGGAGCTCAGTCTAGAATAGTGTGAATTGAGCAGAAAGTTCTATCGCTAAGAACAATTATAACAGTGGCAATGGGGACAACAGTACGAATGAAGGAGGATGTTCTAAGGTGCTATGAGTGGTGGGACAGCATTCTAGAACAGTGTAAATGGGAAAGTGGGCATTCTAGAACAGCGTGTATGTGAAAGTGGGCATTCTAGAACAGTGTGAATGGGAAAGTGGGCATTCTAGAACAGTGTGAATGGGAAAGTAGGTATTCTAGAACAGTGTGAATGGGAAAGTGGGCTTTCTAGAACAGTGTGAATGGGAAAGCGGGTATTCTAGAACAGTGTGAATGGGAAAGTAGGTATTCTAGAACAGTGTGAATGGGAAAGCGGGTATTCTAGAACAGTGTGAATGGGAAAGCGGGTATTCTAGAACATCGCGAATGATTGAGAATATTTTAGGACCACCAGCAATCACGCCTAGGTATTCAAGTCATGGTACATGTGGTTTGCAGACAGTAGTTTAGTGCCTAGACCTACATAAAAGACCCTGAGCCATATGTATAATGTTAAAAGAACTTGAGCTCCTCAATTTCATGATCCATTAAGTGCCGCCTTATCACTCTCTCCTATCTAGCATGCATGCCAAAGCTTAATTAACACTGGAAAGTTCAGCATGATGAAAGCTGAGAAATCCGGACTGTCATTTCACAAGTTTGAATGTGGGATTAATGCAGTTTTTTCCTTTCATGCCTCAGAATCATAAAGTATTTCCCTTTGTTTTTACTGGTACAACCATGGCTGTCAGCCAGTCCCACACCATCACATCTCATCCTGCAGCCTGAGCACAAGCCTGCTTTAGCTGTGTCAATTCCAAACTGATCATTGGAGCTACTTTACCTATTCTTTCTGAGACCAACACCATTCATAACTCAGCTAGATGAAGTGATTGCGGTGAGTGTTTTGAACATGCGCATCACTGTTATGATAATGCCTTTTAAAGCATCGAAAGGAGTCCCATCATTTCTCTAGCATTGTAATAATGACAAATTAAGTGCTGTCCATGTATTGTTAACAGGCGCCTTTGTGGAGGGCTCTGGTCGATACATCATAAGCCATTTGGCATTTGGAGGAGAAGTTTGTGTTGACACTTTGGTGATTAATGGGGGATATAAGCCTGTGTTGCAGTCAGTGTAAATGCTAAGAAAACCATTAAGAGAAGGCTTCACTGTCAATAAGAAGTGGCATGACATGATGCCTACTGCTGCGCCCAATCAGACGGCCTGTCAGTCTCTTTTCATCTTTGTCTCTTTCAGACATCCAGACACATGCATGGAGAGAATACACTGTATGCCTCAAGCACCATCCATAACCGCATTTCTTATCTTACTCGTCCCACTATCTGACCTCTAACAATGGAGCGTTCCTTTTTTTCCCTCGGGTTTTGTCCAAAGACACTGTATTGTAGGAGATATATGAATAAGAGTAAAATAACTCCACTTGGAGGTCATCAGCAATCAATTCTCTTCAGGGAATTCATGTTTATGGCCACCACGTCCATTTTAGTAATGTTGTAGCTGAGACAAATCGAGTTAAGATCTTACTGAAACAAACCCTACTCCCTCATCTGGATTGTGTTATATATGGCCAGATGTTTAGTTTACTAAATATGAGTTGAAAGTGACCATTCTGTCATACATGAACCCCCCATGGCACTTCCCTTCCCAGCCAGTCACACAAACAAACAAGTATTACACACTTATTCATAAGGCTTATTCATAGTTGCAGATAGTTGAGTGTTTTTTAGCCCACAGTAAGTCTTATTGTGCCCTAAACCACATCCACAAGTCTAATCCACCTTCATGAATAGCTGGATGTGATTTGAAAGCAGTCTTAGGGATGTCATTTCACAGAAACTCTGGGTGAATATTGAGCTTGTTGCCTTGCAGCTTCAGCACTAAACTGAAAAAGGAGCATTTAGACACTAAAGATGGCTGGGCTGATTGACTGCTTCCAGTCTAAGTGGAAATGGGTGAAGCTAATCTATGTTGACTAGAAACTTTTGGGACCTCACTCTTGAATTTCAGTTTGGACATAATAGTGGCCTAAAATCCAGATATGAACCCATTTCAGTGACAGACTTAATGATCCATTAATAAAACATTTTTTATATTTAGTATATAGTTTTAGCCCAACTTTCTAACTTTCAAATGTAAATAACGACAAGGTTCTTCCTTGCTAAACCCTCTGAGAGTGAGATGAAACTCAAGTACTGCAACACTATCATTGTGGTGTTTTTGCACCACGTCCTTAAGCGCTTGTTTATGACTGGATGAAGCCTTGAAGTGATTTTGGCCTGTGCTCTTCGCATTGAATATTCATATTCCCACTCATGTGATATGGTAATACTGTTGTGCTGATTCAGTCTAGAGGAACTTCTACTGCAGCGCAGACTGATCTCCCTGAAATCGCAGCCGCGCTGCCACCGCTCTCCAGCCGTATTGTTTTGCTTATCTAACGTTATTTGACGTGACTTCGGCTTCTCCTCAGCGTAAGCAAAGCAAGAGGGTGTCTTTGGATGTAAAATGTAATTAAAGGAGTCTGACAGAAGCGGGGGAAGTGTGACTTTATGTGCACGTGTTTGATTTTCATTCCCCTTGATACCTCTGCTGGTTTTTAGACAGTGCTGACAGGTCTTCAGCTCCAGCAAGCCTGCCGCTGTCCGCTGTGGGACAAACACGAATGTGGCTTTTCCTACTCTTGTTACCTTTAACAATGCTGCCGGAAGCTCAAAAATAATATTTGCCATCTGTGTCACTCACTGCCGGTAATAACAGCATCACTATGAGAAAAAAAACACCAATTGCAAGTTACACCAGCTGAACTTAAAGGGCCCGTGGAAAACAGTACATCTATTCTGCCTAAAGGTAGGTTGGTAGGAGCCTAGTGGGTGAAACATTTGCCTGTGAACCTGATGACAACAAAAATTCCAGGTTCTAAACTCCCCACTTTCTACCACTGTGTCCTTGACCAAGACACTTAGCCCTCAGTTTCTCCAGGGGGACTGTGCCTGTAACTAATGATAGAAAGTTGCTCTGGACAAGCACCTCAGGCAAATGCCCCCTTTACTCTTTAAAGCAGTTTAGCCCCACCCACTCATGATGAAGTTATAAGAAGTGTTTGAATAAGGCAATTGGAAAAGAAATAATTGACATATATCAGTCTTAAAGTGTTTAGGAGATAAAGGGAGGTTGGAAATGGTCATGTATTATTAATTATGAAATTTAAATGAAAAGTTATCATATGGGCCCTGTAAGTTTGATCACTCTTAAAATGTCCTATAAAATGGCATAAAAATATGTTAAGAACACTCTCATTTCTTATTAAAAATGGTTCTTGATGTTTTTAAAAAAGATTCCTGAAAAACCGTGGCACATTTTTGTGTTTTTGAGTTCATGAGCTAATTACTGCGAAAAATATCTTAGTCATAGATGTAAATCATATATCTAATATTCCTGTAACATTGTAATGGATTGCACCGATTCTAAGGCCACCTGACACCTACATAAACCTTTTACTGCAACAGCAGCAAAGGTCTTTTCCAGCAAGCAACAGTTATTTAAATATTAATGCATGTTTATGTTAGTTGCCAAAAAAAGCTTTATGCAGTCGCACCTCAGAAAGTGATGCTAATCAGAATGAACCTTTAAAGATATTATATAGTTGCCATGAAAGCCTTATGTAAATGTAATGGATCCTTATGAAAACTGACTTATATCATGACTTAAAGAGTTCACTTTTATGCAAAAAATTAAACGGATGTATTAAGTGACCTTTTCAGTTTGGTGTAACTTTTTTTCCCCTAAGGTGTAAAATTTACACTGTTGTCATGAGTTGTCATTTCCAAAAGCCCCTTCGTCATTTTTGCTTATAAGGCTGAGACAGCCCCTGCAAATCCACTGCACTGACAGAGCTGCACACATACAGCAAAAGGTTTAGTGTTGTTTATTGTCTCTCAGTCACTATATTATAATGGACCTTTTTGGAAGCATTACTTTATGTAGCAGTGGCTCCTTCCCAAAGCAGCATTTACAGTCGGAAGGTGTCCTCTTCTGTAGAGGGAGGAAGCACTGGAGGGGGAAAACTGCCATTTCTAAATGAGTTCAGGAGCTATGAGCAACTCATAATTCTCCTGGAGTGACGAAAACAAGCTCTGGGAGAAAATTGGAAAAAGCAATCCTTTAAAAAAAAAAAAAAAAACGAAAGGGGGTGCACCAAATCAAAGGAAATGGAAAAAAGTGAAAAGAGAAAAAATGGCTTGGGGGCAAATCCTTGCCAAATAATTCATTTCTGACCTCCTTAGTAAGTAAATTTGCTAAATAAATAAGAGCTGCTTGGATGTCAAGAATCCGATGCGGCCCCCAGCGATGTGGCTTGTAGCCTTGGCAGGAAGAGTTGGCTTTAATAAATGGCAAGAATAAATGGCTTTTTTCTCCTGTTTGATGTGAGGCTTTCTCAAGGATTTAATATGTTAAAAGCTGTCCTTTCATTTTGCGTTTTATTTTGGATTTTGTCTTGGTTGAGTCAGGCTCTCGCCGCGCCTGCCGTTGCCTTGAGAGCAGATTGGATCCATATATAATTCATAGCCTCCCACAGCCTGCGCTGAGCTGCCTGGTTTTACCCACCCATCTCTCCCTGCCTTTCTCTCCTCAGCCCCAGCTGATCTGTACCAATCTGAATCAAGTTCTCGCACTATAATGAACATTCCTTATGGAGGCTCTTAAAATGCACCTGTTCAGTCGTTCAGGCCAGGCTGGTTATGAGTTCATAAGACAAAACGGTGTCATTTGTCTGCAGATATCCTCAATGAAACCGTCGTATCATTATACTGTACACTTAAAGCATTTTACTGGACGTTACTCCACGTAAAACCATTACTGCAGGTAGGAAAGGGACAGAAAACCTTGCTCTTTATCTTTATTATAGCTAGACATTTTCTTCTCCTCTGCATCTCTACAGATAACAAAGTGGGGGTGCTGCAGCACCTCCTACTGGCAGGATTGTTGGTAACTCACTCCATACAGGTTCAGTCTGATGTGATGTATCCAAAATATTTGTTTACACAGAGCAACAGATGATTTAACACAGCATTCATTATGGCATTACTGTTTACATTGTGTATATGCTGCTAAATCTTTCAGCAATCCTCTGACTTAAAAAGCTTCCCTGCATTCCTGGTAGTGAAACAACAAGAGAAGAAGCTTTGAAACCTGGCTGATGTTGGGTATAATGCATTATATAGTGTGACATTTTGCACACAGTGCTGTAATAGGTAGTGCAAACAGTGTACCTGCACGCTGAGTACCTATAATGAACTGTGTCATATGTGTACTGTACAGGACTGCATGTGCAAACCTGGATAACATTTCCATACAAAATCACTTGCTTCAATCATAGTAACCTATAATAGCATTCTGAGCAGTGCCCCTGATTTTCTGATATAAGGAATGATTGGAGGACACGTTTGCTCCCTATGATAGTATTTTATATACTGTTGAAATAGAGAAACTAGTTATTAGGGTCCATTTTCGCCCTATAATAGTGTTTGATGTACTGCTCCTGATTTTCTGATGTAGTAGTATTTTGCAGTGGGTGTAGAAGAGAACCACATTATGTAGCCTAAAGTAACATTTGCCGGCTATTCTTTATAGAACTAGATTGGATGGCGACTGTTGTTGCACTGCAGTCTTATTTTCAATAGGGTTTAGGTCTGGCATTGACTAGGCCACACAGCCAGTTTTGCTGTGTGCTTTGGGTTATTGTGATGTTGCGAGACGAACCTTCTTCCCATTGACAAGATTCTGGCAGAGGGCAGCAGGTTCTTCTCAAGAATTTGACGATATTTTGCCCCTTTCATTTTCCCTTCTCTCCTGACAAGTGCCCCAATCCCTGCTGCAGAGAAACAGCTCTACAATTGGATACTGCCACCTCCATGCTTTACTGTAGGTATGGTGTTCTTTAGAGGTTTAGCTCGATTGGCTTTCCACTAGATGTACCATCTGGTGTTGAGGCCAAATAGTTCAATGTTGTCTAATCTGACCATAACACCTTTATCCACTTGGCTTCAGAATCTTCAAGGTGTGTTCTGGTAAAGCTCAGTTCAGATTAAATGCGGCCTTGAGCAGGGTTTTTTTTCAAGCCACTTTTGTGATAGTGCTATCATGTGCACACAATGAACTCTCTTCCTGTAACCACGTCCTAGTGGCCTTGTGGTATCCTCACTCACCAGCTTCTTCCTCGCCATCTATGCCTGATATGGCATGGGTCCTAGTAGCACCAGACATCTTCCACTTCTTTATTAGAGACTTCACTGTGCTCCTAGGAACTGACAAAGCCTTAGATATTTTTGTATCCATTTCCTGACTTATGCCTGTCTACAACTTTGTCCCTGAGGTCTTTTGGCAGTGCCTTGCCACCCATAGCAGTTGGTAGCCTAGTGGTTAGGGCATTCATCCTGTGATCAGAAAGTCCAGGTTCGATTCCCAAGAGCTGAGGTACCCTGAGCAAGGTACCGTACCCATGCACTGCTCCCCAGGCGCTGTGTTTGTAGCTGCCCCCTGCTTCACTTGGTGAATGGGTTAAATGCAGAGGCTGAATTTCATGTTGTTCACTCTGTGTGCTGTGGTGTGTTCACGAATGATCACTTTCATTATTTGCCTTCAGTCACAATAGCTGTTTTAAATACATACATATATATTAGGGCTGGGCACACTATTGCATTAACACATTGTTTACTTAACACCAACAGTTATTTTATTGGATGTTAATACAGGTTTTAAAAAACAAAAAGTAATTCAGATTCAGATACATAGACTTTAATATGGGGTTGGTCCCTCTTTGCAGCTGCTATTATGGTTCTGCTCCCCATGCTATGGACTCTGAAGGGAACTTGTTTTTCTATAACAAACTAGATAAAAGGTTAATGCCCTAGAGTGGCAAATAGCTTTGTTTTATATTTGATTTGATTACATTAGTGTTTTAAGTTGACATTTACTAGAAACATTTTAACTGTAACTGTGTAACTGTGTTAAAGGGAAAAAAGCTCCTTATTGGTTTAAAGTGTTTGCAAACCAAATGTTATTGCACTTTTGTTCATATAGCAGTACTTTAAAAATAAAGGTGCGCATACACTATTTTGAATTCATTTTGCGTACAACCATGCGATTAATTGCAATTTTTGTATCTTTTATCATTGCCTAGCATTAATTAATATATTCAATGTGTACACACAGACATGTATAGGTTTATACACACACACACACACACACACAAACAGGCTGCAAAGCAACAAAATGTGATGATTTTGACATTGGTGATTGTTGTGATAGAGAATAGTGATTAGGTGTCCATTTTTGTCCTCGTAATAGTGTTCTCTATAGTGGGCTAATGTAAACAATAGTAATAAAAGACAATGTCTGCTCTGTGTAATAGTGTTCCACAGAACCATGATCATTTATTCCCCCTTTTATTGGGTTCTCTGTAGTACTCCTGGTTTTATCATGTAAGGTTCTATGATAAGGGTACTGTTCTGTTCCCCTAATAGTGGTGTATAGTGCTTCTGATCTTCTACTGTGGATATAAGTGATCACTGTTCCCTTTTTAGGGTTCTGTGTAGTGCTCCTGATTTTATAATATAAGGAAAATAATATTATAACAATATAAGTGGCCTGTAATTGTGTTCTATGTAGTGTTCTAATAGCGAATAGTGATTAGTGTACCATTCTGAGTGGTGTGTTTGTGCACCACAGTGAAGTGTATGTATGTGGAGCGTTTCCGTGAGAAGTGCTGCTCTGATTAGCAGTGTTTCCTCCCCCTGCTCTCGGCCTGAGGACAAAAAAAGCAGTGATTGGAGTGAGAACAGGTCCATCTCTGCTGTCCCCCAGCTCCCACCACCTTCCCTGCTGTTTCACCAGGGAGCCACCCCACTCTGCCTCCTCCACTGCAGCAGGGCTGTTTTTAACGCTGTTTTTAATGCTGCGCTGCCTGCGAGCCAAAGCCGGCACGCTGCACTGTTTTTGATGGTGCCCCATGCATATATTAAGTATGATTAAACGGCACACTTTCCCTCCATCAAGTGTTTTAATGGCTTTTTTTGATGACATGAATTAGTAATAGTAGTCGCTCACACCGCACTGCGAAGCGCCCTTGTTTTTGTGTTTTGTGTTTATTGCATTATCCGCTTGAGAGCGGCACTTTATGATGCAAAGGAACAAAAACAAAAAAAAAAAAGACGACATGAAGTATTTCGGTGTACTTTGTTGAAGGGAGTGATTGAGGAAGGAGGCTTGATCCGAATGGATGAAAGTGCCTCGTTTGCCATCTCCCTCACACCGAAATCAATCCTGTGAGGAGATTACATACAGTGTGTGTCATGTAACACTGCCAATGACTAATTACATCTGTGAGATGCGATTACAGCGAGCTTTAGCACATGGATCCCACTCGTTAGTCATTGTGTGTCAATTTCACCCGTGGCGTTGTCTTTTGGCAGCGCTGAAGTACGGCCCGTGTGACTGACATTAATCCAGCTTCTACATTTTTCCATTTTTCTCATTATTTCACTTTCTGAATAATTCAGATTTACTTCAGATCAACCAAGTACACGAGGCTCAGTTGGCGTTTCATCTTTCATCATGCCTGTGACACAGGTTGATATCCTATTTTGATTTAGATACTTTTCTCTCAGTTCGTCAGAAATTATTAGTAATCACAGTGCTTCGTGCATCTCCCTCTCTCTCTCCCTCAGTCTCTCATGCTCTCTCTCTCTCAATCTCTCTCAGTCTCTCTCTTTCTCTCTCTCTCTTTCTTTCTCCTCCTCTCTCTCTCTCTCTCCCTCAGTCTCCCTCTCTGTCTCTCTCTGCGCTCTATATACATA
>JBBPDB010000001.1:41911936-41928351 GCA_037974465.1 Brachypetersius altus | reverse complement strand
CCCATCCTCTTCATTCTCTCTGATGTGCTCTCTCTCTCTCTCTTTTTCCTTTCTCCACCCCCAAAGGCAGTTAACCTTTGATTACAGGATTGTAGTCAGTGTTTTCTCAATGTATTGTTGGCAGTATGCGTGTGTGCATTTGTGTGTGAGTGTGTGTGAGTGTGTGTCTGCATGTTGTGTGTGTGTGCAGCAGGTTGCTGATAAGCTGTCTGATGTCCCAAAAACCATTTGGAGCGTGGAGAAAGCACGGGATTGATTCCCGCCATCACCATGGCAACAAATAACATGATCCTTTCCAGAAGCACACCTTAATTAGTTAAATTATGACTTTGGAGGAGGAGGGGGGGCCATGCCTTCTATTACTCTCCTCTAGACACGCACGCCGGTGGAAAGCCATTTAATCTGAAGTGAGACTCAACATTCACTTTGCAGCGGGTTTTTCTCATTGTGCTGCAGGCAGGCCCAATCACTGATAATGGGAAATAGACATTGTTTTGTCTAGGATTTGTCTCATGACTCCGAGATGTGCATTCATCATTGATCAGGACCGAAAGCATCAGTAACTTGCGCTGAAGAAGATGCTCGTCACCCTCGTGCACAAATATGGGACATTCTTTAATTCCAGAAACCTGCCGTTCTTTTCCTCATCACAGCGGCATTCATGTCACATGCTGAACTCACAGCCAAGAAGAAGAAGAAAGATCTATTTGGTTTAATCAGTGAATCTTTGATTTTGTAATCTAGTAAGACATTATCATACAAATCTGTTATTATAATAATAAAATAAAATCATAACCATAAAATAAAGGATAAGAGAGTTAAAGGATAAGAGAGGATAAGAGAGTTAAATGCTTTCAACATGGTCAACGGTTTCCTAATCAAAAATAAATAAATAGTGTCATAAATGTGTATTTATTATTTGATCACTTATTGAAATGTGTCTGTTATTCAGTTTGTCTTTTTCTTGGCTTGAATGTACGCTTGTAGGAAATTTAGTAGTTACAGGCTTCCAGGAGATCTCTAATTGATATAGAACCTCAACAATGTGCGACGGTTCTTTAAACTTTCATGAAGTTTTTACACTCGGCAATCTGATCTTGAGTTTTAAATTTTTAACAGTTTTTAAAGAGCCATTTGCTTCAGTGGCATCTCTCCAAAAAGCCCCTTTTGGTTTAATTTGGCAGCTTTTTAAAGTTTTCTCTCTGTCTCTCTCTCTCTCTCTCTCAGGCAGGGTGGTTATTCTGCTATGATGGGTCCTGGCTCCTCGTACAGTCAGTCAGTGAGCAATTCTACTGGGATGATGTCTCCTCACAGCTCCACCTCCAACTCTTCTCCTTCAGGTAATCCTGCTCCTCCAGCTTCCAGTCCTCTTCTGCTCAAATCCCTCTGCATCCACACGTAGTAAAAGTTTATACTTATTCTTTTTCTGACACTATTCTGTATTTGAAAGTTAAACTTGCTTTTTTGAGCAAATTATATAAACACACAGACAGCCCCGCCTACCCCCAGTCAGTGTTGTGCCAGTTCACACTGAAAAACAACTGCAGTTCAAACGCAGTTCATTCAAATGTAAATGAACTAGTTCACATTCATCCTTCATTTTTTTTTTTTTTGAACTAAGTTCACAGCTCAAAAAATTAACTAGTTGACGTCCAGTTTTTTTTGGTTTGTAACTTGTGAATCCCATGTGTCCCATGTGAATCAACACAGATTTTTTTTTTTAAATAAAGTGCCGAGGTGTCCGCACCAGCCATGCTAGCCTGCGAAAGTAATATGTGAGTTGCGTTCAGTCTTGCGAGAGTGACCCTCATTCATGGTCACGCTCATAATTTGTAAACCGACTCGTTTAGTTCAGCGATCATGAATAATACGAACATGTTCAATTAATAGATTTTAAAATGATAAAAATTCAAGGCTTAACTCTGAGAAAACCTCTTGTAAAGTCCTGATAATTGCAGTCTATGGCTGCGGTGAAACAGGATTTTATAAATTCGCCTGTTTTGAATTGATCATGGTTGTGAAGTCATTTCAGCCTTTGCTGCTTTTTGAATATGGGCAGTACAGGCCGGCCAATCAGAATAGAGAAGATTTACATGTATCAGTAGCATGAAGACAGAAATGTTCTAAACTACTGCTGGAAAAATGAAAAGAATGAACAGAAAACCACACAGAACCATGAAAAAACACCAGAGATGTGTGAAATGACCCTTCAACTTTCCATTTTTGTGATAAATACAGTTGTGTGGGATTTGAGAGGAATTTGAATTTGATATTTGAATATTATGTGGAACAGAAATGGGAGCGGGGCGGGCGCGAGCACAGGGCAGGGCTGGATTCTCTTTGTTTTTGCCGTGTCCTCCGGGGCTGCAGGAGAGGTAACTTTGTTCCTGCATGCTAAGTTCAGGCTGTTGAAAAAAGATTTCAAAAAGCGGCGCATCCCTACAATAGCCCCTTCACCTCGCTGCATTGTCACCAACGCACCTCTGAGAAGGTGACGCTGTAATAGAAAATATTTCCGTGCAGCTTCACGGTGCTGGAGATCAGGGTGCCGGCATGACATTTGGAAGGCATCAATTGAATTAAAGTGCTAAGGTTCTTAAAACCTCATTTCTGCTGCCTCCAGGGTTGTTCAAAAAAAGCAATTAGTTTCACATTGTGCAGCATTCTGTACGTTGAGGGGAAAAAATTGAGATGGACCTTGGAACCTCTGCAGATATTCAGAGTTTTGAATGTGTTTCGAGACCTCACCTCCTCTTGATCACTTTGGGTTTTCTTTCTGTTCCTTTTCATTCCATTCTTTCCCCGATCAAACACGTGATAAGAACCTTGCTGATAAAAGGCAGCTCCGTTAAAGAGAATCTAACATTTTGAAGTCTTGCCCAGACACCTCAAAGGGAAAAGACGATCAGGTTGTTGTGCAATATATTTTTAATAAAGGAATTCTTTAGTAAAGGCAGTGATGATACAGGACCATGAGATCTCAGAGGACTATTTCAATACAGAAATAAGGCTAGACTTGTCACGAGGGCCGGACCTAGCTGGCTCCTGTGATTTACCTCTATGTAGAGACGAGGCTAGAATGCAGAGATCCATGCTCAGAATCTTTATTAATCAAAACAAAACAAGAAGAAAATCAAACCTGGCACAAGGGCCGCTAGAAGCATGAACCAGACCGTGAACCAACAGGATGAAAATGAGGTGCATAAGGCGCGTGAGGCGATTGACCGACAAAGGGGGAAAACACAGAACTGAACTAAATACAGGCAGTCATTGAGACGCTAAACACAAACAGGTGCAAAACTCAATCTTGTGACACAAAACAGAATGAAAGACACGTGACAACATAACTAAACAGAACAAGAATTCAAAATAAAAGTCCCAGAAATGAACTGAAAAGCAGTGGCCCCCTACTGGCCACTGACCAAAGTGTCACAAGACTGATCAGTTATTATTATTATTATTATAATCGTTATTATTATTATTATTATTATTATTATTATTATTATAACTGTAAATTATTAGTAGTAGTATTAGGCATAATTAGGCGTAATTTCTACTCAGTGTGGTACAGCAAAAATCCATTAGTCATTTGTCTATTAAAAATTTATCTATTGTCTATAAAAAATCTGAGCTCTTTATTATACCCTAAGAATTTGAAGCCTGCCTTTTGCGTTCTGTGTGCTTGACAAATTCTGGGCTTCTTAACTCATGAATAGTTAAGGTACAGATTTGGTACACATATAACAATTAGCAGTACTTATCCTATTATAAAATATACCTCATAAATAATAATATAGTTGTTTCATCCAGCAAGTTATCCACAAATTATAAAAATTATCACAAATCTGCTCCTGGAAATGATCCTGTTATTGAATCTCTGCTTTTATTTGCTACACAGCATCACGTGTGTTTTTGGCTATTAACTCTAGTTACAACTTTTGAAAAATATACAGTGTGTGTTTCAATAATTCATTCTAAAATTAAATACTTAGTTTAATCATAATATGCAGATCATGAAAAAAAAACCAATGAGAATGTAATTGTAGAATTTTACTGAGAAACCATTTGAAATCATTGTGGTTTAATTATTAAATCAGACATCATATTAATCCATACATGGTTTTGTGCAGCTCCAAAAAAGGGCTCTGCTGTTGCTGCAGGTCACAGAACCTTTTTCTATAGTATGTAGAGCCCTTTTTCCTAAAGGTGTAGGAAACATACATGTCGATTTAAATCCAGATGTAATAGCACAGCTTAAGCAAAGTTATGACTAATTGATTAATATTCAGGCTCTGTGCATGGGCTACTGCTGATAGTGCTGCGTGTGTCGTGGCAGAGTCAGGTAGTCATACGCACTGTTTATAAATAGCAGTCTGAGCTGAAATGGGTGATAGTGTGTTAGTGGAGCTCCTCTGCCATACTCCCCGAGGCGATAACACAGAAGAGCTTTGACCAGATTAACACACTCACACTCTCTGCCAGCTGGCCCTCTGGGACCCACACACACACACACACACACACACAGTTATGCTTACACACTTCACCTCTAGCAATGAGAAATGAGTGAGCCACCAGTGCAGCACTGACACCATTTCCCCAGCTAAAGCAGCCAAGCAGCCCTGACTGACACTCTGGAGTTGTGAAATTGTAAATGAAGTTTTCTTTCATGTCTTCTTATTGCAAGCCTGAGCTTAAAGCCAGTATTACAAAAATGCATATGAACCCTCTGATACGGGTATTTGCTGTGATAACAAAAATACATGTCAAAAACCTGGAAACACCAAGCATTCAATATGAGATGGCACTTGGTGCTAGAGGTTGATCAATCTGTATTTTTGAGGGCTGGTATACCGATACTGATTATCAGTAAAGAAGGAGGCAGATGGATGGATGGATGGATGGATGGATGAATGGATGGATGGAAGTGCAGTCTTCAAACAATATCACTGGAAGACTGGAAATGCTACTGAAAAAATTGGAAAGAAAAGAAAACTTTGTAACTTGTAAACACCTCTGAAATATATGTAATTAAAAAGCATCCTGAAGCATAAAAAACAGAGTGCACAGGGCACCCAAACAGCGGAAAACATAAACATGTTAAAGTAAACTTTAAATAGCTAAAAAAAAAAAAGTAACTTTCTGAGACAGTGAATAAAAAGTATGTACTTTAATAATTATTCAAAAGATAATAAATATCAAAAGATGATAAATATCAGCTTGATGATCTGGAAGCCAGTTATTCCTGTGTGGACTGATTTACCTCGGGGCATGGACCAGACTGGAAAACAGGTATGCATTGCTGTGGTTGACTTTATTTATAAACAAAACAAAACAGAAATAAAACCAAACCTGGCTCAAGAGCCGCTACAACGTGAACAGGAATAGGTTAACATAAACTAAGGGTATGTGAGGCGATGGACAGACAACAAGGGGCTACACAAACAGAACTTAAATACAGACAACAATCAGTGAATGAAACACAAAGCAGGTGAACACCAAACCAAAATATCAAAATAAAAGTCCCCAAAAATAACAGAAAAGCAGTGGCTCTTAACGGCCACTGGCCGAACCATGACATGGACATTACATGGTCTCCATTCATCTGCCTGGGTTTCCACCAGATGCTTTGGTTTCCTCCAACAGTCCAAAGACATTAATGTACGGAGAATTGAAGGTGATAAATTGCCCATAGTGGCCCTGTGGGGGTGCAGCAGGTGGCACTGTTGCCTCACACCTCCAGGGTTGTGGGTTTGAATCCAGGTCCTGGGGTCTCTGGTTTCCAAAGACATGTGAGTCAGGTGAATTTGGGTTCTAAATAGGTCGTTGGTGTGAGTGTGTGAGCAAATGGTGTGTGTATGTACACCCTGCGGTGGGTGAAATTGCCCATAGGTGTAAATGTGTTTGTGCGCCCTGTGATGGACTGTCCAGGGTGTTTCTCCACCTTTGAACCTGTGACCACTGGGATGGGTTTCAGCACCTCCACAACACTGTTTGGTATAAGCAGCTCAGAAAAGGGATTGATGAGCACATAACTGTGTTAATCTTAACAAAACATTTACATGTTTTCTTCCAAAGTATGTTTAACTGAAAAATAGCAGTGAGAAATGTAAATCTTTAAACGATGGTCTTCTCTGTAGGGCGCGTGGGTGAAATTGGAGAGGTCCTAGTGGCTGCGGACTCTAAGATGAAAGCCAACAGTAAAGATGAAGGCATCCCTTCTGCAGATCCCCCCAAAGCCAAGGTACGGACCGCCCTTCTCACACTGTCTGTCAAATCATCATTAGCATAAGGAAATTGTTAACATTTCAATAATGTATAGAAAAATTATTTTGGTCCATTTGTGACAAAATGTTAATAAGAAATGCTGTTTTTTTACTATCAGTGATGAGACTCTGCCTGCATACATGGAAAATGCGTCCACTTTTTAAAAACCAAGCATCCTAATGGAATTGAGGCTTCCTAATGGAATGTGTTTTGGAACACTTTGCTTGCACTTTATTATCCCTTTTTCTAATGATGTGATTAATATTTATGCATAATAATATTTGTTTGCTTCATTTTGCCTGTAGCTTACTTGTGCTGCTTAATGTTTTTGGAGAAAGTACATTTTTGGGAGAGGGAATTGGAACATTCTCTCTCTCTAGCTCGCTCTCTCTCTCTTGCTATAACACACATACACACTCTCTTACACACACACACACACACACACACACACTCACTCACCCCCCGCGCACACGCATGAAGCATAAATGTGCATCAGCTCTGTATTCTCTTTGCTTTTTGACTCTGATCGCCTTTTGTTTTTTGTGTGTTTCCCTTTTCTTCATTTCACACGAGAAGCGTCTCCTCGTTGCTGATAAAAGTGGTTAGTGTTGAATTATTTAGTCTGTCAGAAGAGTCTGAAAGACCTCAGGAGTGAAGAGAGAAGTTTTTTTGGTAGAACATGTCCAGGCCGTGCTCTCAGAACTCCGGAAGAGAAAGAAAAAGAACGGAGGGACGCTTTTGCTGACTTTTGCTGAATGTCACAGACGCGTGTAGAGTCCTGGAGCTTACAGCACATAAACCATTAACCTCGTTATCTACCCAATACCATTCACTCTTATTTTCTCTCTCTCTGTCTCTGTCTCTCTCTCTGTCTCTGTCTCTCTCTCATTATCACGCTCTCTCTCTTTCTCTCTCTCTCTCTCACACACACACACACACACACACACACACACACACACACACACACACACACACACAGTTTTGAAAGGGTGGGAGTGCAGGTGTCTTCCTGTGCACTGTGTTGAGTTGCCTTTGAGGCCTGTGTGAAAGGCCCGAGCTGAAGGAAATAGAGGTGAAATTGTCTTGCTGATGCTCTGTTTTCCTCTCTCTCTCTCTCTCTCTCTCTCTCTCTCTCTCTCTCTCTCCTGCAGGATGGCTACAGCTCTCAGTGTGCGTCCCAGCCCCCCACACCCTCGCCCCTGTCCCCGAGCCCAGCCAGCCTGTCCTCCTACCACGGGGACGACAGCGACAGCATCAGCAGTCCAGTCTGGCCCAAAGGTCCCTCCAGTCCTGTAAGCATTTCACTGTAATCACTGCAAAACTGGGTCACACTTAAACACCCCTCGGAGAATTAAACACCTCTGAATGAGAGGCTTAATGCATTTATTTCAATCGACAGTCCTTTTCTTTTCTTACCAGAGATTTTAATCATAGACCGAAGTGGATATCTTCACTTTAACATCCAGGGTCGTCTATAATATTCGCTACTATAGACCTGCAGAGTGAAAATTACTGCGAATGTGAAAATTGATTTACACATGATTAAAACCATTATATCATACCATTAAAAATGACAAACACTAACCATCTAGGTCAGGAGGCAATGATTCATAAAATGTAAGAACATTGCTAATTAAGATTTTCAGAAACAAAAAGCTTTACAGAAAACTAAAGCTTTTATCCGTTTTAATGAAGCCACAGGTTTCCGTGCATTCATTTTTGCCAGTCGTTCAAATAGTCTTTCCTTGTCAAAGTCCTGTTAGGTTAAGGCTCTTGAGACTCTGTTCGTAACTCTCTTGTTTTATTTTTCTCTTACCCAATCATTGTTGTCTCAAAAAAGCCTAACACCTCCAAAATGTTACATGAATGTCCACAAAACTGTCCTTTGGTTGTGCCTATAATGACTGTAGTCTTAAATGCAGTGTAGATCCCTGTAATATTCTTAGACTCCTCTCTCTGTACTCCTCTGTTCAGAAACCTGGTTCTGCCACTATGACCAATGAGAAGATCTCACGGCTTTATGAGATGGGAGGGGAGCCAGAGAGGAAAGGCTGGGTGGACCGTTACTTGTCCTTCATGGAGGAGAGAGGCACACCTGTACCTCATTTACCCGCTGTCGGCAAGAAAGCCCTGGACCTCTGCAAGCTCTACATGACTGTCAAAGACATGGGCGGCCTGGCCATGGTAAAACCTCATCATACAATCATGTTCTGTTACGGTGTTTTGAGTATGAGTTTGCTTTGAGGGTCCATTATCTTACCAAATTTCACTCACTTAAAAATAAAGTAACTTACTAAAACTTTACACTTGGCACTAAGCAAAAAAGTCTTGCTCTTTATTTGATAGAAATTAATTAATTATGGCTGTTTTTGGTACATAAAGATACACAAAAACCCAAACATGGCCCCTTGATATTGACTTTGAGTGCAGGATGATTACGAGATATTAAAGCTCACTGTCTTCTGCCTGTAACAGGTGAATAAGAATAAGAAGTGGCGGGAGCTGTGCTCTACGCTGAGCATGAGCACCTCCAGCACCTCAGCCAGCTCCCTGAAGAAGCACTACATCCAGTACCTGTTTGCCTACGAGTGCAAAGTGGAGAGAGGAGAAGAACCTCCAGCCGACTCCGCAGCAGAGAGCAAGAAACAGGCCAAGATCCAGCCACCATCACCAGGTGAGTTTATTTTGATCTTCATTTCAGTCCCTCACTCGTATGTCCGCGTAACTTATATATTAGCATTACAGTTACAGAATCATTGGAAAAGAGTTATAACTGCAGTTAAAAAGGCCAGTTGGGGGAGCTGATATCAGGCTTGTTTTGGCTTTTTCTGCCAGCTCTGGTGGCTGAAAGGGATCCGATTTTCACATGTAAATAACCATCTGTGGGTTTTAGATGTTTCGCATGTTCATTTTTCACACACATGTAAAAAGCCTGCTAACACCTGTGAAAAAAGTGTGATGTGGAAAAAGCATATGATCATGTGCTGGTCAGAGTAGCTCGTGACCCATGTGATTACATTCTATGCACATGACGTTACCTGTATTTACTTGTATGTATGTATTTATTTATTTTATATATTATATTTTTAATATGTTCTTATATTATTGACTGTACAAATCTAAAATAATTATAAGGTGTTTTCTTGAGTTGCAGTTTAGTTTAGTTGTTGGTATGTTATCATCTGTTTGAGACTGGCACTTCAAATGGTCCGGCACTTGCTCAAATATTGCCATATTTACATTCAGTTCAAACCTGTGGGTGTAAATGTCATCTTTAAGACTCTTGCGTTAAATATCTATTTCTTTGAGTAATGCAAAGCTTATAAAGGTCAACTAGAGTTTTGCTCTCGCCTGTTTTAAGTCATGGTGAAACACAGACTCCGCAGTTTTTCCTCGCGTCTAGTAGCGAGACGTCAGAGGGAGCAGTCCATCAGAGCTGTAGTGAAATCGGAGAGGTTGTGCTGTTAGTTGGGTGAAAAGCAAGCCCTTAGTGGCGTCATTGTTTTTGCACCATGGCATTTCTGCATGTGAGTTCGCGAAAGGCCTCGGCACTCCCGGCTATTTGCAGCTGAGAGGTGATGTCATGGGGTTGCCTAGCACCCCTCGGAGGGAGGGGGTGATGGGATTCCCCTCAAGGAAGATTAATGAGGATGCATTCTAGGATATAAACAAGCATGACCTCCAGTCAACCCCAATTCAGCAGCCGAGCAGCACACCAGCGTTTTCTGTTCTTCAAAGTCAGCCTCCCCTCAATCACGATCATCATCATCAACATTACCATCATCATCACCATCATCGTCATCTCTTCCTCGATCGTTTTTTTCTCTCTCTCTCCCCCCACTCCTCCCTCCCCTCGAGTATAATAGTCTAAAGGTCACTAGAGTCCAGCGTTCACTCTCTCCTTACATCATGACTCAGAGAAATGGACAGAAAGTGGCAGAGAAATTCCCGCGGTCTTAACCTTGCGTAACCCTTCTGTTGTTTACGTTTGGAGATTTCCACATGTAGCCGCGGGCAACAGAGCAGAGAGAGAGAGAGAGAGAGAGAGAGAGAGAGAGAGAGATGCTAGAGAGGGAGGGATTCCCGATCTAGCTGCTTTCCTCCAAGGACAGCGCTGCATATGTTTTGTTTTTTCTGTTTTTTTTTCTTCTTCTTTTTTTGTTCTGTTGCCTCACTGGCTTCTAATGAGGAGGCGCATGGTAATTGTTTAATTATTCAGAACTGAAATGAATTTTTCAAGCCATTGATGGTTTATTTTTGCCCTTCCTCAGAAGTTTGCAGCTCAAAGAAAGGCCATGCATTGCTGTTTGTTGTACTGCATTGACATGCTGCTTATATTATATACACGGATCAGGCCCTAATGTCACTACACTGGAATGTACTGTTTCATTGTGTTTGAGCTATGGCATGTATTTGTGATGAATAATTTGTGGTGTGAATTATATAGTAGCTCTTTAATATACATAGGTAAATATCTACCAATTACATAATACATATTAGTGTAAGCAATATTTAGTAGATACTATACAGGTTGGCAGGTACCAAGTATACTATATGTACCAAGGTACCAAGTATGCAGCAGTACATGAAGTAATTACTCAGAATAACTATCACATGATAATTTAGGGTAATCACATAAAATATTATAGCCTCTGTTATGATAATTACTGGTAATGGTGACAGCATGGCTCTTTCGAATCCCCACTTTCGTGTACCATTGTGTCCTTGAGTAAGACACTTAACCCTCAGTTGCTCCAAGGGGACTGTCTCTGTAACTAAATCGCTCTGGATAAGAGCGTCAGCCAAATGCCCCCTTTACACTTATAAGGTTGCATGTGTGGATAAATATCCCAAAAAAAAAAAAAAAAAAATAGTTCTGTTATATATGATTATGTTCAAAATATCTCTTTATCCCCTAGAATTAAACTGACTGTTATTCGCTACTGATGCATGTAAGATACTTCCATTCCAGGATGAAACACTCCTTATAACTTCATTCTCGATGGCAGGGGCTGTACTGCCATTGGCTGAATGGACAGATGTGAATGTCCTAGTTTCATGATGTCATGAAACGAGTGAATTCAAAACCGACTGGTTTAATAGTGAAATTTAGCAGTGTGCTAAATTTTTGACTCCATTGGGAAATGCATGAATGAGCAAGAAGAAATAACCACTATGGACGATTTGTGGACAACAATGAAGTTGCTTTAAATGGTTTAAAAAACAAGACTTTAACACTAGGAGGTCTATGAAATGCTGCTAAACACGATACTGTCAAAAAGAATCGCTCAAAGGTTGCCTTCTGTAATGATCACTGACAATAAACTGTCAGAATAAAAATAGTGTTCATCAGCATTTTGTAGCTCCTCTAGTTTTAAAGACAACCTCATGCTGTTTTGTCATATTTTCCTTAAGATTTTTTTCTTAGTGATTAGAAGGAACGTCTTCACTACTGTCCAGAGTATCCATAGTGGCTGAATTTTTCTTCTCATGTCCCAGTGTTGGCCTACAAGCTCTTCATTTGTCTGAGTTTTGCTTGATGAAATGTGTGGCAATGTGTCGCATGGTCTTGTCAGAATATCTGTGATTTGTTGTGGCTTACCTCCTTTTACTGAACAGAGAAGACAAACACATCAAGAACAGTTTCCAAATTGACAAACATTATTTTGACTGCTAGCTTCTATACCTTCTATTAAACACCAGGTACTTACTGTATAACTCGGTAGTCCTGGCACCGACACCCCTATGAAATCTGCTGTGGTGTTCGTGTCTTTGCTACATCTTTGTGTTAATTTTCACTCCAAAGTATAGAACATGTCATTCATATGAGCGAATCCTGGATCTTTACCCAGAGGACGTTTCCTCGTAGGAAATGTGTTTCCGACACATGGCACTGCCGTTACATTTTTACACACCTGTCTAGAGCAGAACCAGCTTTGCCTCTCCCCACTGACTGCACACCCTCCTTCGCAGCTCCTCGCTGAGTTTACCACGCCAGAAATGGAGAAGGAAAAAAAAAAAGAGAGCGAGAGAGAAATATTCGGGAAGCTGCCAAAAACAAAACAGCCCAAGTTTCTCACACTCAGGCAGGCTATTCCCACAGCGATGCTGTTCTCTCTCTCTTTCTTCGCTCGCTCCATCCATTTCTCACTCTCACCCCTCCAAAATAGTCCCCGTGTTCCACTCTCTTCAAGTGCTGCAAGTGTAGAACAAACCGGCCCCCCGCCACTCCGCTGTTGACCCCCACCCAGGTGACAGCACGGTCCCGCGGGCCTGCTTGTGTTACACACAGCTTTCTTCCACAAAATGAAGTTTAGCACCTTCCATTTTTCTTACATACACTACAGACCAGACGTTTGAGCCAACTCTCTGTTTTATTAAAATATGAACTACGCACCGCTATTACAAGAAAACATCAGAAATACTTAAAACAAATGTAACTGACTGGTTTTGTAGTGTAATGTAACAATATACACTGTAAGTACAGTTTAATGGATGTGAAAATGTGTGCAAGAGTTGCATCAAAATAACCACCCCTTGTCTTGATCCCAGCAGCACAGATTTAGGGCGTCCTTTTCAAGCATGAAAATAGTTATGTCTGATTTACTGGACGCTCATTTTGAACTTGTCGCTCCTGCTCATCCCTGCAGCTCAATAGACCGAAGAAGCCAAGACAAAATCCTCAAAATGTTTTGCTTTTCTTTGGACTGGATATAATATAATTTTGGCCCAATTTCGCGGAATACTTGGGAACGTTCTCCTGTTGAAGAATGTCATTTTGTCCAGTAAACCAAAAGTCTTTGTGTGATATTTTCCTTTTTTCATGATCAACACAAAGTGCTTGTCAATCCACTAAAACAGACTAAAGACAAACAGTAGTTTGAGCCTTTGTGGCTAAATAATGTGTAAGTGCAGACTATAAGACATTAAAAACCAGTTACTTTTGTTTAAAGAATTACAAATATCTCCTTATTAATCCAAGACTGGACCCAAACTCCTGGCCTGTAGTGTAGTCTGTCTGTTCAGCATCCAATAAGTGTGGAGAGTATTGAGGTACATGTTCAAAGTGGTGTTGTGCTGTTGTGTCATACTTACATAATGACAGTTCAGTCAAACTGAATTGAACTGGTGTGGAACATTTAGCTTATATGTTCAGTGTTCTTTAATCAGAGCCCATTAATAGCCATGCATGTAATAAACTGTTCATCATTGTGATGAATTCATTTAAAAATAACAACAAATCCAGCTATTGTTGATAGACATATAATTAAGAAAACACCAGAACAACAGTGTTAATAAAGGTGCGAGAACTCCTGCAGGTCATCACTGTCGGAAAACAAAGCCTCATGTCTGCATTTTTGTCGTGTTGTCTTCATTCTTGACATAGCCTTTGCCATTTATACATTTTATGATGAACAGACACACAGAAGCAGTCTGAAATGACAGAATACAATCTTGAAAGTTAAATTAATTGCGTATCTTCCCCTGTAAAGTTACCATTTTGTTCCAGAAGCAATAATCTAATACTTCACAGTTTGTGTGAGTGCAGAGGAACGTGTGTAAATTACAATGCAGGGACAACTGCAGTATGTTGCCACACTCGTTCACTTTCATATTGTGCAGATAGTTTTTTGCCTCTTATGAGTGTAGTAGACTATTCTTCTTCTAAATTGTAGTCAGAATCTCGGTATAAAACGTGGACATCACGCATGTGAGTGTTCAGGTAGTTTTTCGGTTAGTTTTTTATTTATACGTCAGCCTGTCAAAAAACTTGACATGTCTTTTTGAAAAGTCGTTCCTGTCTCGCCACCTTTTAAACTGTTTTGTTTATCCCGTTGAGTTGACCTTGACGATGATTTGTTCTGTTATAGAAAATGGTCCTGTGTGCTCACTTGTCTGTTTCCTTGTCTTCCTCTTTATTGCAGCCAGTCTGGAAAGGATAACTGTGTTTTTCTCTCCTGTGTTTTTTTCTCTCTCTCTACCTTTCTCTATCTTTTAACTCTCTCTCTCTCCGAACTCAGCCAACTCCGGCTCTCTGCAAGGTCCACAGACGCCTCAGTCCACAGGCAGCAGCTCCATGCCTGAAATGCCCAATGAGCTTAAACCCCCCACTCCGGCCACCACTCCGCATGGACAGGTCAACAACATGCCGAGCAACAGGTGAAGCATGGCTTATATTACTCAGTTTGTTCTACCAGTTTAAGCTTTTTGCGTTTGTAAAAGAATGAAAAGATGCTGGTATAGCATAGCTAGTAACAGCTACACTAATAAGAGTCCTAATGATACATTCACCTACTTCTGTAATGTTAAACTGAAAGCTGTCCTGCATAAGAGTGTCTGACAAAAGGTAAAATAATGACCAATAATGTCAGGAACCATGGAATCATTTGTCATATTAATTATTTTCTTATTTTATACACAGTGTTTATTTTATACAGTTTTAATATTACAAAGTACTCGCCAAAAGGTTGGCTGTCAATATTCTGTGAATTCTGTGAACAAGAAGCTAATCATGAAAATGATTTGAGATCCATTATTTACACTGAGATCCACTTTTGAAATTTGATCAGTGCTATCAAATCTAAGCCAAGTCTGATATTTGCAACACATTTGTGGAAGGGCATCATCTCACAAACAAGCAAGATTTGTGAGGACCTCAGAAAAAGAGTTTTTGATGCTCATTAGGGTGCAAAAAAGCAACAAATCCATCTCGGAAACAGTCTCCAACCAAGCTGGATGTAAAACACAGCTAACTTTTAAACAGCAGTGTAAATATAACCCAAAAATAGGTCAATATTTCAGCATGTGATTATGAGAGCCTGTTCCTTACAGTATTTCACTCGTTTTTTTTTAAACCTGTAACGTGTTTCATTTAGTATATAACCCTTTCCTCCATTGTTACACTTCCCTTCCCCCCTGTCTTCGCTCCCTTCTCCCCTATTTATTCAAGAAAATATTAATATAAAGGATTACAGTGAGATCCCACATGCCACGCTAGCTGTTGCATGTTTCTGAATTCGGGTTGTTATTTGTGTTTTCAATATCATCTGGCTCAGTTCCACTTGTTTAATCCATTTGTTTTCACTTGGGTGAGCATCTATTAACATTAATTTATTTTCTCTGAGATGTCACAGTTGCTTAACAAATAAATATTACTGATGAATAAACTGTAGCATTCATATTATATAAGGAGTGCAGATGGAAGTGCATGCAGATCAGTTCAATTCATCATGTGTGCCAAAATGCATTGCATGTGTTTATATTAGTACAATTCTTGCGTTTCCAATTTCTGTATAGGAATAGCATCCATTCCCATCTCCATAGAAATGTGCTTCTTCAAAAATATGATCTAGATTTTTATTTGAATTAAATTATCTGTATTGTTCTTTGTTTAACAGGAATAACTCCATAAGTATCCAGGACCCTTTTTCAGATGGCAGTGACCCAGCCTTCCAGAAGAGGACTTTACTGAGCTCTGGAGGCCCTTATCAATCAAGCATGAACATGGACCCCATGATGAGGATGCAGTTTGAAAATAAGGATCATTTTGCTGGAATGAGAAAAGGTTGGTGCTTTACTTTGGTCAACCTAATTCTTATACCGCAACATTCCCTCCACTTCTGTTCTCAAAGTAACATTCTCATCCCCAGTTAATCCTGCTCTACTAACCTATTAAGACTTTACTTATCTATTCCATTGTTTTTAATAGCTTCTCTATCATGCTTTTCAAGTGTTTTTCATTTTACTTTGCTTTACTTTTGTTTTTTCTTGTGATATTATCTTCCACCTTCCCTCTTCCATCTTTGCATCTTCTATATAGTCTGAGGGATTATTTTCTGGAGGCTGCTGCCACCTTCTGGACAGCATTAACTCACCAATTATTTTTCATCCTCAGCTGGAGGTGGAGAGTCATGCATGCCAGGTCAAATGCCCCCTGCTGGCATGCAGGACATTTATGGCAGAAGTCCCTCCAGTGGAGCCATGGCTGGCCTGAGCATGGGCCAACGTGCTCAATATCCTTATGGACCTGGATATGACCGGAGGTGAAATACCCATACACACACAACTACTATATATAAATACACACACACACACATTTTTTCAATCAGATTCACTAAGAGTTGTTTGTTCGTTAAGGAATTTCTTGCCTT
>JBBPDB010000001.1:41895085-41910706 GCA_037974465.1 Brachypetersius altus | reverse complement strand
AGAGAGAGAGAGAGAGAGAGAGAGAGAGAGAGAGAGAGAAAATATACGTGAATCGGGAGGTGTAAAAATAGTAGGAATGATAAAAAATTTAAAAATTAGAAAATCAGTAAAAAAAGATTAAAAGTGTGATGGGATTGCAGATACTTTAAACGCAGCAGAGGAGAAAAGTGTTTTTAGCAGCTTTTTAAAGCTACAGTGCAGATCTGTTATTGATAGGCAGTTATTTCCAGCAGAGAACAGCTTAGGAAGTAAACACCATTTCACCATGTTTAGTTTCAGCTCTTTTCACCACTAGCTTACAAGCTCATGCAGGTCTAAGAGACCCACCACTAGGGTCTTGATTTCAGGCTTATAGTAAACTATTTTGCAGCTTTATTTAATTGAGGTACAATTTCCAAATTCATTATAATTCTTCTTTTACTGTACAGTATATTAATTAGACTCTTCTGTTTTAGATCTGACCATATAATGGGAATGGAAGGGAACATGGGTCCTCCTGGCAGTCAAGGCAACATGGGCCATGCTAATAATGATGGCAGCTTGTATTCTCCTAATAGATACCCAAATCAGCAAAGGTAAACTCCTAGTTTTTGTCATATTATTTTAAAGGCATGGGACTGCACTACTAAAACAGTGATTCCCAATCATGGTGCCTGTGTACTCTTTTCCCATAACCCTTATCTCTACCCTACTCTACTAAACAGTGGATTTTAAACTGTGTGTTGCAGTGTGGGGCGAGTAAGTGCCAAGGAAGCTACATCAAGACATACTTTTTTGTTTATTACCAGGAGAGCAGAGCCAGATAAAAGTCATTTTATATAATAAGCAGTAACTATGCTTGCAAAGGGCACAAAGGACAGTGATGCTTTCTGCATCGCACGCTATGCTAAGAGGCTACATGCCAGTAGCAGTATAAAATGCTGTTAAATATATCATGCTGACATTGCATTCAAGCCAACAGGAAGCTAACCAGAGGTGAAGTGATCCTGATAAATGATTTCCAATTAATAGTTTCTTTGATTCTAATGAATATGTAAATATATATGCATATATATATATATATGCACTAGCAGTATTGGCATATTAAACAAATATTCTAGGTTTTGAATGTATGCCACAGAAGCACCTGGGCTTCTGGCAGAGGCAACGCATATCGTTATGAGTTTGAGCAGGAATATTAATTTAATAAAGAAATATTGGACAAAAGGTTTTCAGTACCACAGTGAACTGAACCAGTACAGATAGTAATGATTGTTTTCGTGTTTACTTAAATACTGTAATATTATCATTTAATCTTTCTTCTGTTTTGCTGCACAGACATGATGGCTATGGACAGCAGTATTCTATGCCGTACGGCGTCCATACTCCAGGGATGTACCCTCAACAACAGGTGAAATGATTTCCTGATCAAACAAACACATGCTTAGTAATATAATAAATGTATTGTGTTTTGGCACTATGTTAAATCATTCACTTTGTATAAATGCTTTCTTATTCAAACAGGGCTATAAGCGTCCACTCGATGGGATGTATAGCCCCCCTGGAAAAAGGCATGAAGGAGAGGTCTATGGAATGCAGTATGGAGGTCCACAGCCAGACATGTATGGCCAGTATGGGGGTAGTTACTCTGATCGCCGACCCACACAGGCACAGTTTCCTTATCCGTATGGCCGGGACCGGCTGCAGAACACCGGCCAGGGACCTCAGCAGCATCCTATGCAGCATGGCATGATGAGTGGAGGCCATTCATCATCCGCAGGTGATGGGCCAGCGCACAACATGTGGCCCTCCAGAACAGAAATGCCCTATCCTTATCCTAACAGACATGGGACATCCAATCAAGGTTCTCCATATCCTGGTATGGGACGTGTGGATGACATGGACGGAATCAGAGTGGACAACCAGTGGCCTGGGCATCAGCGCCAATCACCCTATATTCCTAGCCACTCTAACTCCATGCCTTCAATGGGTTCACGGGCGCCTCCGTCCTCCTACCAGACCTCTAACCATATCTCTCGTGACTCAAGCCCGGGATCTTTCCAGCGGTCCATGGAAGCACACATGTCGCCTAATAAGGCTGCCTTTATGCAGTCTTTGAAGATGCACAAGCCAGGAATGCCCATGCCAGGTGGGTCAGGAAGTGGACTACCAGGCCAGCTGCCGCCCAACCTGAGGAGAGACCTCAACTATCCAATGGGGTCTGTGGAAGGGATCCAGCCCAACGTCAAACCTCGACGCAAACTGACCTCTAAAGACACTGGTAAGCATGGCTGAACAATGTTAGCATTCAAACGTATTGTTTCCGCAATTGTGTAAAATGTATAAAAAGTATAAAAAGCTGATAATCAGGTTTAACTTGACTAATTTAATCTATAGGAACCCCCGAGGCATGGCGAGTGATGATGTCACTTAAGTCGGGTCTGCTGGCAGAGAGCACATGGGCTCTGGACACAATAAACATCCTTCTGTATGATGACAGCACTATAGCATCCTTCAACTTATCTCAGGTATTTCCATAAAATGCCACTTTATACACTTAATATCATTAGATGGTCCACGGCTTCTGAAATATTGTTTGCCTTTTATTCTTAGTTACCTGGATTCCTTGAGCTCGTTGTGGAGCATTTAAGAAGATGTTTGATTGAGATCTTTGGAATCTTGGAGGAATATGAGGTGGGCACCCTTGGCCAAAAGACTCTGCTTGGTCCAATTGATGATCAGAAAGAGGAAGAATCCGTCACTCCAGAGAGCCCCGGTGAGCCCGAGTCCAGCCAAGAAGCTGGAGAGAAAAACCCCACAGAGGTTCCATCTGCCTCTTCTGAGACAGACCCAAATGGGGAGGGTGATCACAAGAAAGACTTGGAGATAAAGGAGAAAGATGAGAAGGATGAACAGGGCTGCGTAAAGGAACAGGAGGATAGTACAGGGGTTCTTGAGGGCCAGTCATCATGCCCCATGCAGGAACCAAGACCCAAACAGGCCAGCAAGTATGACAAGCTTCCTGTGAAGATCGTGTCCAAAGATGACTTCATGGAGGATATTTCTGATGAGCTTGGCCATGTGCAGGAATTCACTAGCGGCCTACTTCACTGGAAAGCAGGTGGGGGCGACTCCACGAGCCACATCCAGACACACTTTGATATTCGTGAGGATTATAACAATAAGAGTGTTCAAGCAAAGCAGCATGGCTATGCTTTAAAATCAGAGAAGGTAGATAACAGCCAAGTTGCAACCATAGATGACGTGCTGTGCCCCAGAGCCAGGGCGCTGTCCGAGGAGGAAAACTCGTCAACCTCCTTGAGCGGTGCCTCATACCCATTTCGTCTTCATGAGAACCAAAAGGGGCTCACTCTTCTGGAGGATGAGCCACGCTGTCCGGACGAGGCTCCATTGTCCACAGCAGCCAGCTGGCAGGACTCTCTGGCCAAGCGCTGCATATGTGTCTCCAACATCATCCGTAGCCTGTCCTTCATCCCTGGGAATGATACAGAGATGTCAAAACATCCAGGCCTGGTGCTGATACTTGGACGGTTGCTGTTGCTGCACCACGAGCATCCAGAAAGGAAAAGGAGCGTCCCAACCTACGAGAAAGATGAGCTCCCCAAGGAGGAACAGGGTCTGGCCTGCAGCAGGGATGAATGGTGGTGGAACTGTTTGGCAGCTTTAAGAGAGAACACTATGGTTACTTTAGCAAATATTGCTGGGCAGCTGGACCTGTCAGTCTATCCAGAGAGCATCTGCCTTCCTATCCTGGATGGTCTCCTCCACTGGATGGTGTGTCCTTCAGCAGAGGCCCAGGACCCCTTTTCTTCAGCAGGACCATGTTCGCAACTTAGTCCACGAAGGCTGGTCCTGGAATGTTTGTGCAAGCTCAGCGTTCAGGACGGCAATGTCGACTTGATCCTGGCCACGCCGCCTTTCAGCCGGCAGGAGAAACTCTTCGCCACGCTGGTGCGCCAGGTGGGAGAGCGAAAGCAGCAAGTGTGCAGAGAGATGGCAGTGGCCACTCTGTCCAGCCTGGCCAGAGGGGACTGTTCGGCAGCACGTGGCATCGCTGTGCAAAGAAGCAGTGTTGGCAATCTCATAGGATTCCTAGAGGATGGCATTGCCATGACTCAGTATCACCAAAACCCACATAGCCTCCTCCACATAGGGCATCCTCCCATGGACCAGCCCAGTGTAAACATGTTGTGTCGATCTGGCAAAGCACTTCTAGAGCTGGCCAAGGTGGAGGAGAACAAGCCCGAGTTTGTGCTTTATGAGAGCAGGCTGCTGGACCTAGCCATTTCCACTGTGCTCAGTTCAAGCGTGGTGGCCATTATCTGTGAAGTACTCTTTCACCTCGGCAAATCATGACAGAAGGTGGTGGGACTTTAGAACCGCACTACACAAATCACACGGATGAGGCACTTTTATATTTATATTCAAACAACAACAACAAAAAAAGTTGGTTTATATATGACTATATGAAATGAAACTATATGTATAGCTTCTGTGCCGAATTAACACTTTCATTTGGGGATTTTAGAAAATGATTTTAATACAGATATTTAATATTGCCATTTGAATGTTTGTCTCCTGTTTATTTTATTTTTATTTTAGTGACCAAAGGCAACGTCTGACTTTTGGTTCAGAAAGATTTATGACGATCATTTCCTCCTCCTCCCCCCACCGCTCTTTATAAAGTTTTGGAATTTTCTAAATGTACATTATCCGTATCTGTGGATTTGTTTTTGAAATCAGAATTATTTAAGATTGGAAAATATTGTAGATAAAGCTTCTCTTTGGCATTGGATCAGATACAAGAAGCTTGCTTTTGGTCATTTTGTTATATCCATCTGAAAAATGAATTGTGCAATATTATGGTGCAAATTGCCCATTCAAGGCAAGAGAGTTGTGTTTTCCCATATTTATCATGCAAGTAATGTGTTTTGCCAGGGGGCGGCAGTATTGTATCAGTTATTTAAAAAAAGGATCATCTTGGACTTGGATTTTTGTTTTTATTTGCCTCCTTGATGTCATATCCATTGCTATCAATACCAATGGGTGTGTGTATTTAAGCACTTATTTTACCTTGTTTCCATTTTTTTAACCCCAAGATACTGCTGTGTAAAGAGAATGTTGTACATTGTTTTTTTGTTGTTGTTGTTTTGTGTTTTTCTTTTCATTTCAGTTTTTGTTTTCTTTTTCACAACTGTGGTAACTACAAAGTGATTGTAGTTTGTAAAGATGAAATTACTGTTCTTGTTGTTACATCTATGATAATTATTGGTATGAATATTTTGTTAATGGGGTCAGGTTTTTGAGCAAGGGTAGTGAGTATGTTCTGTCTGTATAAAGTTTCTGTACGGTCTGTATAGTAGCTGACCACCGATCAAGCTTTGGTAATCATGTGTTGAAGTGCCATGGTCAGCATATTACTTGTTAAGATTACATGGAAATACATGAAAATGGACAGCTAATGAAAAATCCATTTTTTTTATTCTCCCGGGATCCAAATGAACATATTTGTTATCCAAGATCATGTAGTTCAAAATAAATGATGTTGAGCAAAATCTGCAAAAAAATTCAGCAAATTCAGTATTCCAGTATTCAGTCTTTTGGAAACTGTTTTTTTTACACTTGGACGAGACGCCCATGGACATATTTTCACGTGTGATGTGGTGTTTGGGCAGAGTAATCTTTTACCTGCCTCTGAAACATCTTCTGAGTTTTGATTACACCACTGAACACCAATGGGTGGTAACAATGATATATATTTTATCTCCACCACCTCCTACCACCCCAACTATCTTCCAGACACGACACTCCGAGACCTTTTACTAGAACCGTCCATCCATCACTGTTCAGGAACTTATTTTTAATTGTAGATCCTGATTTTCGATACAAAAACTCCAAATTCTGCTTTCATCATCTATTCCATCAACCTACTGATTTCCTCTGCTTTCTTGTACAGCCCCTTACAGTGAGTGGGCTTTGAGTCTGTGACCTCTTGACCTCTCATACTATTCTTTCCATTTATGACGAGTTATAAAAGAGATATAGAAGATTCATCCCACATTATTAACAAACAATTCCAGATAGACCTATATAGTCAGAGATGTTGGAACATTTCTGTGTCTGTTCTCTTGCGCTCCGCATTCAGTTTAAAATAAAGTGTGAATTCATGTCTAGTGCAGAGGCGCAAGAACAAGTGACTCATGCTCCCACCAAACTGAGCAACTGGGACAAGCTCATTCAGAAGGGGTGTGGGTGTGTTGGTGGTTAGCTGAACGGCGTAGGTGAAATAGAGTGTGTGTGTGTGTGTGTGTGTGTGTGTGTGTGTGGTGGGGGGTGTCATTTGAAATTGGTAAGAAAGTAATTCAGCCAGTAAAACAAGACGTTTTTCCAATCTTACCAGAGCTTTAAGTAAAACTGGGGTTCTTGTGGTGTGTGTGGGGGTCTTTGGGCAAAACCATAGAAAGTGGCCCCTCATAGAATCACACGAACACTGTGTGATATTCTTTCCATACATTTAACCCATTCACCAAGTGAAGCCATGGGCTGCCACCAACAAGTGGCACCTAGGGAGCTGTGTGTGGGGACAGTACCTTGCTCCAGGGTACCTCAGTGGTGCCACTAGCAATCCTGTGATTCAAACCAACAACCTTCTGATCACAGGGGCAATTCCCTAACTGCCAGGCCACCAGCTGCCCCGTTTCCAGACATGTTCAACAGGCAGCCCTCAAACAACATTAATATTGAACAACAATAACAATAAAAACAGATTGCAAGTAAATTCTCTTCTTGGTTTTTCATTTTTTAATTAGATCTCTGCTAATGTCTGTAGAATCCTGACATCTGATATAGACAAAATACAATGGAGGATAACTTTCATTCTAAATCATTTTACACCTTCAGGAATAGATTTTTTATAATGATAGGAACATAACCTTAACCTGTGTTTGTCACTTGGCAGTCAGTTAACATTAGTTAAGTACGTAAGCTAACACAAGCAAAGATAGCCAGAGAAAATATTTCGTTTCACAGAAACATCTGTTTAAGTCTTGTCATTTGCTTGTTAATACCAGTAAATCTTCATCCTATTATATATATATGTTATGGCTTCCTTTTTCCTTCTGTTTTTCTCTCTTTGCTGGTTTAGTTTTGTACAAAACATATTGCTGTTCTGTTAGACTGTGAAGCCATTTTTTATGTTCTTTTTTCCAGGTACATAAGGAAATTAGTTTTACACACACAAGACATTACATTAATTTGCCATTATCTGGCAATACTAGAGAAAGCAAACTTTTTTATTGTGTTAAATTGTTTTGAAATTACTCTAATGTGTTTTCTGTAATCCCCAAGTCCGATGTCACAACAAATAATGAAATAATTTGAGTACACGGAAGATAATAGCAAATTGGCCAGCCAGTGTCATAGCAACGCGAACATGATGTGGTCAACATGGAGACAAGAATTCAGCCTTTTGAGAAAGAGAAAGCTTTGTGCATCTGGACACAGTCATGTTGGAATAGAAAAGGTTCTTCCCCAAAAACTGGTTGGAAGCCAAAAAGTTGGAAGCATGTCCAAAATGTCCTGGTATGCTGAAGAATTAAGACTTTCCTTTGCTGGAGGTAAGGTCCCAGACTATACCCTCAAAAAGGTGTCTCTCAATACTTTTGTCCATATAGTGTATATAATATGCTGTGGTGTGTGTGTGTGTGTGTGTGTGTGTGTGGGTGTGTGTGTGCATAATGTATGTATAACAGCACAGCACAGATATGAATTGACCTTCACTGGAAGTAAAGTGTCTAGCCAGCCCAAACCCTGGAAAACAGCTGTCCCAATACTTTTTGCCATTTTATCTGTTGTTGGAAATAAAGGCCTCCTCTTCGTCTGCCTACATTTCCCACCATCCCCTCCGCGCAGGGTATCCAGGGTAATATCTCAGTCCCGGAACCTTGCTCCAGGTTGTGTGTGGTAGTTGGTGGGAAGGTGCAGGGGGGGAAAACACACACGCACAAACACACACACCCTCCCAGACTCCCACACATCACTGGTGAGCTCTGGAAGGACCCTGATCCATCGAGAACCGAGATCCGAGCCGGAGCAGCAGTACTCCGACCGTCTGAAAGATCTTTTATAGCATTTTTCTAACCCAGCAGCTCCTTCTGCCTCTGCACAGCCTGGAGAACTTTAACCACAGCATCCCAGAGAAGAACAAGCAAGAGAGAGAAAAACAACATGTTTCGTCTAGTTTTAGCCGCAGTTCGTATTAAACCGGGATAACCGAGCGTGGCGCCTCGAAACTGCAGAGACCCGAGAAGCTCCTGGGTGTGTTCTTCTGGTGAGTTAACATGAACATAAGATAAAGACGTGCAAGAAGCTAAAAGAGAAGTTAGTCTGGATATCAGTGGTATTTGAGAGAAGTATTGCACTTAACGGGAACGAGGGAGGGATGGATCAGCAGGGTGAATTAGTTCTACATCTGGGTTTCTCCACTGTGAAAGCTCATACTGAACCTTTTTTCTGACCACAGATCAATTTAACTTTAACTTCTCCACACCTGACCAACTTTGTTTGAAACAACATGTGTGGTAAAGACCAAAAAAGTGCAGTAGCTGGAAACACACCTGTGTGTCACTGTGTAGTTTGTGTGTAAAAGTTACAAAGCCGGTACCTTTTTTCCAGACTCTGAAAGCTCCTGTTCCTCTATACTGCACTTTTTGGAGATTTTTCTGATCATACATCCATTTGACTTCACCTTCTTCACACCAGACCACTTTTGTTAAAAAGGGATAAGGTACAAGAGGAGGTGTAAACAACCATAGCAGCTTCACTACTCATTTGCAACTTTGTTAACACATAATAAACAACAATAAACAACAAACCGTCCGAGTTTGTAACTTTTATTACACACCCATATGAAACTGGAGAGCAACATACAGATTTCTTCGAACTCTGTGAAAGCTCCTTCTCTTCTATACTGCACTTTTTTTGGTGTTTTTTCTGACCACACATCCATTTAACTTCAGCTTCTTTACAGCAGACTACCCATTTGCAACATTATCTGTTAAAAATGGAACTGATCAGTAGAAACGGAGGTATAAGCAACAAACATGCTGCTTTTGTATCTTTTGTACATAAAACTACAGCTGTGAAATCTTTTTGGTCACTTCTTCTGACCGCAAAACTTTTACCCTCTACACCCTATACACACACTACATAGTAGCATGCAGATGTGTTTCCACAGTTAATAAAAACTGATGTACAAGAGGAGGTATAAACAACCCTGCCAGACTGATGCTTTCTAAACTATTTTCTAAACCTACACTGTAATACTGATGTATTTCCATAGTGAAAGCTCCTGCTTCTCTAGACAACACTTATTTTGGTGTGTTTTACTGACCATACACCCAACTTAACTTCCGTTTCTAAAACCAAACTACTCTAAACTGTAAATTTGTTGGGTAAAAAAAGAATTAAGAGGAGGTATAAGCAACCCTGCCATCTTGAAGAGTGTTTATCCCTCTACTTGTACTGATCAGTTCAGTTTTTATTAACAACGTTAATGAAGCTGCAGTGAAGCTGTAGATAAATGGATGTGTGGTCAGAAAAAATGACCAAAAAAAGTGAAGTATAGAAGAGCATTTGTAGTTTTTAGTGAGTGTGTGAAAGTTACAACGTTAGCAGCATCGAACTAAGAGAAGGTATATGCCGCCGTGTCCGTTTGATGTTTCCAGCGTTGTAACTTTTACACACCCACATAAAACTACACAGTAATATCAAGATGTGTTTCCACTCTGTGAAAGCACCTACCTCACCTTTTTGGTCTTTTGTCTGACCACACATCCATTTAGCCACAGTTTCCTCACACCAGACCAGGCGTTTGCAACTTTGTTGGTTAAATAAGGGAACTTGTCAGTACAGTCAATTAAGTCCCTGTTGGTGTAATGGTTCCACATTTTGTCCATGTAGTGTGTAGATATACATAATATGTCACATTTGAATTAGTTTCACTTTAAGTTTGATTCTTTGTTGTCTGCAACATGTCATACATCCTAATTATCCTAATTGTCTACACACTTTGACCACAGCTGGTTCTGCTCCTTGTCTGGCGGGTCCACAGGTATTTGTGCACCTGTTGCCTGGCTTTTATTCCTCCTTCCCAGACTAGCCATCAGTTTTGTGAATGAGCTCCTGTAATTCAATAGATAGGAAGCCTGCTCAGCGACTCAAGGTCATTTTCAGGCCGCTAGTTAGTGAATTCTTCAGTACAGTTCTTGTTTCCTGCCATAGTCTGTTGACCTTGGCACATTTACAACATGTTAACATCTTCACCTTTGGATCTCCAGGATTGTTGTGTGGGATTTCACTCAACGGATGCATTTCGGTGTAGCTGAGCATATGCGAGAGTGTGAATACAGCCAGATCAGCACTCGCAGCTCGACACCAATGGAGTCCCCGCATAAGAGGAGGACTATGAAGAGGAAGTGGCAAGTTTTCCCTGGACGGAATAAATTCTATTGCAATGGCAGGATTATGATGGCAAAACAGACTGGGGTCTTCTACCTTACTCTTGTTCTCATTGTTGTCACAAGTGGACTCTTCTTCGCATTTGAGTGAGTCATTTTTTTTTCCTTTTTACGCCCCCACTACGATAAAGTTTTATATGGGTTTTCTCATAAGGAGTGCATTATCTGTACCTTTTTAGGAGGAAATGATGCCCACCCCCCCATCATACTGCTAACAAATGGTCTGAGCATTATATAGGTGTTGAATCTTGCTATGAAAGATATTTCATATCCTGCAGAACTTCAAATCAGTTTCTTTTGTCTTTTCCATGCTGTTATTAATAGAATAGGATTGTGAGATTGTGTTCATTGGGCCACAGTGGTTCATTTAAAATACAGTACACAGAACTAGCCTTGCATGCTAGTCATCTTCAGGTTCTTATCTGGGCTTTGTGCCACATAATATCACCACATTCATTCCTCAAAGCTGTTTTTCCCACCATCAGCACCAAAGATGAATAACTGGATCTGGTAGGAGCTTCTCTGTGAGGTTGGTCAAGGGAGGGGAAGTGTTTAATCTGTTTTTAGAGATTAGTGCCTACAGCGTCGTCATTGTATAAAGTTGATGTATTTTGATGGTTTAAAGGGGCTGTCTATTATTCTATTCATAGAGCTGGAGCTCTACTGCTGAGACACGTCCTTCGGTTTACCCAAGATGACATGTTCTTTAGCAGTGAAGAAAAGGATCTAATCCTGGGCATCTTGAGGAACTTAATTATTAACTGCCTCAGATGAACTCTGTCTAAAACATCATTTTGCATGACCAGGCGCTTGGTGTAGTGAAGCACAGGATTTCAGACTTGGCGTCAGTCCAGCGTTTGCATGAGCAAATCTCTGCCATATCAGATGAGGTGAAAATTATAGCACTTCACCAGCTGTACATTTGTGGTTAGTCATGCATTTTAAAGGTACCTTTCAGTGGTGTGATTTTTATTTGGGAAATTGACTGGCCCATTCAGCTTGTTCGTTCAAAAGGCCGGGTATTAAAAAGGTGATTACAATACAAGATAATTGTGTGACGGTACTAGCTCTTAACCTTCAAGCTTTTGTGCCGGGCATGAACGCTAAACCTCTTTTAATGTCGCCTCTTGCTTGAGGTTTAATCAGGCCTGAAATTTGGCTGAACCTGAAAATAGCCTTAAAAGATTGACGGCCCAGACTTCTGCCTCTCATCAGAAAGTCTGTGTTTTGTCCCTCAGTACGTCTGAGAACCACCTATTTTGACATAAAAAGGCCGTTTGACTGACATACAGAAAAACCATCCACGGTCCACTGCTTTAGTGTGACATGTAGGGGTGTAAGGACACACTACAAATCTTCTCAAAACCAGCTTAAAACTTTTGAAATAACTTTTAATATGATGCTGTGAACCTCAAACGTTTTTTTAACCCAGCAGTCTGTTTTGACATGCAGAATGAGAAACTGCTTGCAAATGTTGGTTTCCCATTGAACTTAAACTCCTCAATCATGAAGAAACTGGCAAAATCCCAACAGTTGTGTTTGGCTTGGCTTTCTATAGGTATCAACGTCTTCGTCTATATCTGGGTAGAGTGTATAAGGCAGAGACTGCCCAAATAACCCACAGCAACAAGTTTAAAATACAAACCTGACTGTAACCCCCCTAAATTCTGCCCCATATTTGTCCACCATTAACTTGGAAACCCTTAAAACCAAATATTGCTAATGACAATATCTTTTAATTGTTGTTACCTAGTAACAACTGTTATTACTATCAATGAAGTAGTTCGGTAGCAGCTGTCCCAGTGGAAGTGTAAATTTGACTGTCAACTTTATTCACTGATAAGTGCCTTCAAATAACCCTGGAAGGTTTTAATCATGATAGGCATTGCTAATACATTGTTTTTATGCTGAGCTCACTGGAAATGATCATTCAGATTAAAAAGAGTGGGACGTGAGCTTGAAAAATCCAATAGGGAAATCTAAACACAGAGCCTGGCAAACATTTAAGAAATGATGTCCGAACCAGACGTGTCTCGTCAGATTCAGTCAGATATTTCATATTCACAATAGGGCCTCTCCCCACTTACCCATAATTCTCAGTGTAGTTCAAGAATTTAATGAAGCTTCATTCCAGCTTTAAGGTGCACCTGTGTTGTGCCAAGCCGACCTTTTACTGCATCATTACATACATTATTCTCATTCATGCTATTCCTCCTCACGGTCTGTTAAGGTAGTTTGTACAGTGTTCCAGTCTGTATTTTAGGGTTTTATTTTTGGGGAAGGGGGTGTTATACATTTTTCACATACTTCTTCAATGTGTAGGCGATGCACTGTGTCTTCTACCTGTGTAGACATCAGGGGCCAGTTTTAACATGATTTTCTATCCCATTTTTCAGTTTAGCCCAGTCTTGAATGCATTTGTTGAGAAGTTTTTGGGCTGAGATGTTTGTGTAGCTGCCTTGTGTTAGGGTGAAAACATTTCTGGGATTTAAAAAAAAAAAAAGACTTTGTTTTGAAGTGTGATGACTCACCAGATGTGAACTGTGCAAAGACCTGCCCCTTTCTTTTGATTTCATTAAGGCTGCTGGCTGCTATTAACATTGCTGACATTTCCTTTGCGGGGACGTCCTGCAATCCACCCTGTTTTTCAGACTCTGCCCTGTTTTTTTGTGAAGCGACTAAATGGGACTCAGGTTATATTTAATTAACGGTGGAGTACCTTTTGGAAGTTCTTTCACTTTACGTTTGCCTGCTATTCTTTATTTTCTCTCTGATGTTTGTTGTCAGTTTCCTATCTGCTATTCCTATGTTATCGGGAAATGGCTTCTTTTCTTAAAATAGAATAGAAAACAGCAAATAAGGTCTTTAAAGAAAATGTTGTTTCTTCTTGCTAAAGACTTTCTTCTGTATTGCCCAGAACATCAAATACATGGAGATTCTTTTTAAAGTTCAACTAACTGCACTACTTTCTATGAAGGTCCATCAGTGCAAAGGAATTGTCCTTTTTTATTGCTGTTGTATTATTTTGGTAATATGTGAATTCTCAAGTTTTAGCTAAATAGCCAGTAATAGAACTTCATATCACATGCTGTTTCAAACTGTCTACATATTGGTTCTGTTTTCATGTGTACCAGTTTGTTCTGCAAGGTCTCGCCGATATCCCGTTTATCTAGAATGTCATCAATGGAGAGGTGAAACATCGACACCCTTCCTGCTCAGATCTGCTGGAATTACACCGGCACATCTCTGCTTAGCTGGATGAGCGAGATGCCCCATCGAAACCATTTCTAGATGTGTTTGTGTTTAACTTCCCTTTATTATCATTAAATATTACTCAATAGTGCTATAAATATAGCTGTCAAACCAGAAACTGTGCCCTGGCTCGTAAAAGGAGTGTTTCTCCTACATGTTTGAACCATTTTCCACCACAAACTTAGTCAGACTCTCTGCATTTCACTGTCAGAACAAAACCCATTATCTCTAAAGTGGTGACTTAACAAAAAGAAAGAACATTGCCAACTTTTAATGGAAGTTAAATGTAATTTTCTTTTACTTTTGGGCTGTTTCTGACTGTCCATTCATTGCAATTTTTTAACACAGTATAAAGAGTTGCTGGTATTTTCATGCTATGTCAAAATAAACAGCATAAATAGGGACAATATGTTTTGTTCTGACAAGTTTGGATGGCCCAGTAGTTGATTACTGTATTCAATTTTTTGCGTCGCCCAAAACATTTTGAGTAACGTAGACTTTGGTGCAGAATTAAAGAAGGAATATTTTTGACAGAGTTTGAGACCAGGTAGATCATTTTTGATTAGTTTGATTCATTTCAAGTGTTTGATTAATCAAAGAGCCATTCCTATACTGTTCCAAAATGGTTCATATTTGTCTCTTTTGTATCTTTTCTTTGATCCCAGAAAGAACCACACTAATCGGATCCCATCTGTCAGAGCCTAATTAAGTTTTAGGCACTGCTGATATTAAAACCGAGTAAGGATACAAAGATAGACCCCTGAGACGGAACTGTTTCAGAGCACTCACTTCTGATGAAGTAGCCGTGGCACTGATGATTTCTGACTTTCTGATGATATAAACTCTTGTTGCTGTGCTTTAGCCTGTGTCCGTTTAATAATTAATGCCGTATAACTTGGAGGTGTAGTTGTACTAGTTTTCCTAGGTTTTCCTTACTGTGGCTGTAGCTCTGTCATAAAGAAACATCATTTTGCAGTAGCCTGGAGCAAGTGCTTTATTTGGAACATAGACATTAGGCATCTCTTTGTGGAAACGGAGAAACAAAAGAATTTTCTGGTTTCTTGTCCGTGTTTACCCACTCTCAGTTCCAGATGGAAGAGGGCTGGTCGATATTGCATGCTTTCACTGAGACTAAATTGAAGTGAATTCGTTCATGGTTTATGCAGTTTCTGTGTGCTACGCTGGTTTCCCCTGGTGTCTGTGTTGAGTTTAGGGCATTAGAGGAACTGTCATCACTATCGAAAATTGTTTTTATGTTTGTGATACAAGATGATTATGTGTGACTTTGGAAGAATAGCATGGAGGTCGGCAGGTTCGCGTTATTTTTAGTCTGTTTCCACCTCACTGTTTTGTGCAATGAGGAATTTATACCACTCAGAAAATCGCTGGAAATCAGTCAAATCACTCGAACCGTTTAAGTGCAGTCTGCTGTCAGTAGCCGACATTGTGTAGCAGCCCAATTATGCCACAGTCAGTAGCTGTACCTCTGCTTCGAGTGGCACCTCGCCTCAGGCAGTTTACATTTTATAGGCCCGTCTAAACAAAAGCCTGCAAGTCAGTACATGTAGCGATCCTGTACAGCAGTATGTGTGGTGGTGTTGGGTTTTGATTGAGTAGCTCGAAGGTGGTTTGAAGTAGAGCCCGACCGATTTATCGGCAGACCGATATTATCGACCGATATTAGGCATTTTCCAAACTATCGGTATCAGCATTTATAATGGCCGATAAATGAATATTTAAAAAAATAAAATAAAAACGGACGAAACACCCATCAGCCATGTCATGAGTGTTGCCGTTGTATAGTTTGTCCACCAGAGGGCACTCTACACCGTCCCTGTTGGCAACACTCGTG
>JBBPDB010000001.1:41868213-41885774 GCA_037974465.1 Brachypetersius altus | reverse complement strand
CTCTCTCTCTCTCTCTCTCTCTCTCTCTCTCTCTCGCTTGCTCTCTCTCACTCTTTTTAATGTTCAGAGTCATGTCATGCATTAAATGTAAGACGTACATGTCAGTTTATTTCATTGTAGTAGTTACATAGTACATTATTTTAACTTCACTGTTGCAGTGCGTAGTTCATGAAAAATCTCTGTCTTGATTAATCGGGACAAAACACTGAGCGAATTGGTAATAATTGCATCACCTTACCAACCCAAATTAAACTATCCCAACCCAATTAGTCTTAACAATAAAATCGTATTTGGTGCTTTGTACTCTTGCAGCTGGAGGTGGTGGTGTTCCTTCTGGAGGACGCAGTGTAAATCTACACAATAAGGAAATTGGTCGACCATAATTAGAAACAGCTACAAATCACAAACTTGTTTTACATGCTTGTGTGCAATTTTGAGTGTTTGTTTACAAAGCAAATTTGCAGTCAACTGTGTCTAGGCCTACTTGGAATGAATGTGCATGTGTAATTACAGAGATCAAAGCTGTAGTTTTAAACAGTTTGTTTGGTTGCATTGGCTTTGCAGGAGTGTTTAACAATTCTCAAACAAACTGAACTCAGGTTGCACTAATCATGCGAGAAGCAGAAGGTCAGCATCTTTGGTTTTGACTGGCCGTTTGTCTTGGCATTCGATTTTGGCGGAGATATCTCATCACCCTGGCTGTTGGATTACTCAGCACAGCTTGTACGGAGAAACTGGGGTAACCGGGCCAAACTTCAAAGGCATTTCCGAAAGTTCCCCCCCAACAGCTGTGCTTCCATCTGCCCTGAAGCAGAACACGAACATCTTCCTACTGCGACGTAAGGCTTGTTTTTATCTCCCCAGCAGACATCGCCAATGGCTCCAGCTCCACGGGATACAGACCTCCGCCGAGGACGAAAGAGATCACAATTAACGGCCAGACCGTGAAGCTCAAGTACTGTTTCACCTGCAAAATCTTCAGACCGCCGCGTGCCTCCCACTGCAGCCTTTGTGATAACTGTGTGGGTGAGTTGTTATCTTGGCATACTTGCCGCATGTGATGTTAGATGGGCATGTGCATAAGCTATATTTAGAATATCTCACATCATCAGCGTCAGTATGAGGCTACAAGTGCTCCTTTTATTCTCAAATGCATTCCTTCTGCATCACTTTCGTCCTCAGGGAACGTGAAATTTGTTCTTATTTTTTGTTCCTATTGTCCTGTTATCTTCTCATGACTGTGACTGAAAGGAAACAAGATAGGCATGTATGGGTGTAAGTCACTGACCCTTTGACCCAGTTAATCATTCCAGTGTAAATTTTCACCACTAGTAGATCATATTTGGAGCAGAAAAGGCAGAAAGAAAATACACAAATGCTGCTGAACAATCTATTGAGTTATAGCAGTAAAATACAGACATTTGATGATTTTAAGATTATAATGTTTAAAAATAGCCCAAGAATAGTGTTTTGAATCATTTGTTGAATTTTGTTTTTTTAATTGTTTATGCTGAGTTAACATTACTGAATTGACTGAATGGATGCAGTTGAATCATTTCCTTCTCTGAATCATGTTGAATTCACAGCATTCTTTATCAGTAGCAAACCAAAGAGCTCTGAAGTTGGATAGGCCTGGCAGTTCAAGCACTGTTTCCTGCTTTATTATTGACTTTCAGTTTATCTTTTCCTGTTCATCTTCAGGATGTGAAGGGTTGGTCTCTGTTCTTCATATGTAAGACTAAGAATTGACTAATGAATACATTTTTTGGAAAAAGTTACCAGTTTCATCCAGGCTAATTACTCCTCTAGTCATTTCCTAGACATGTGTAATGTCTTGAACTTGCAGAGAGTACTCACCAGTTTCAGCCTGGGCTTAGACTTAATGCAGATCTATGAAATGGACTTAAATGGAATCCTTTGATCTCTGCAGAGCGATTTGACCATCACTGTCCCTGGGTGGGCAACTGCGTGGGAAAAAGGAACTACCGCTTCTTCTACATGTTCATCCTGTCGCTGTCCTTCCTGACAATCTTCATCTTTGCCTTCGTCATCACACACATAATCATGCGTAAGTGGACAAGGCTACCTCCAGCCCGGCGAGCTGCTCCTCCCTCCTGTTGTGTCTGTCCCATTAGCAGGCAAACTGTTTTGTGGGCGTAATGAGTTCAGACTGGCCAAAAGCCATTTCTCTGTGTGAACAGCCAGAGAGGGTCTGTTCTCTTTCTCAGAAAAAAGACTGCCTGAGCTCTGAATGTAGGGCGGATTTTGTGGTTGCCTTTAGGTCTTAGGAATTATTTAAGTGATAATGTGTTTAAGTCCTTTTAGGCTGAAAGAGCCTATGTTGGTATTTCTGTTTTCAGAATGAATTTTGATTTTTTATAGAACTACTACTACTTCTTATATCAGGCAAATGTCAGAGACCCAGAGTCACTTTGCAAAAGGGCTGGCTTTCATCTCATAATAACAATCGTGAGAGTTTTTGCCATAAAAGTGTGTGGGAATGTAGATTTATTAGAATGTGAGCAAACCGGTTTTAATGCCTCATAAAGGCTGTGCTCAGAGTTAAGGACGATGGTGTGGCTGTCAACAAACCTTTGGTTAACCCACAAATGTGACTGAGTTATTAGAAAAATACAGTTTGGCAAACAGACATGTATCGCTTCAACATTAAAGAAATTGTATTTGCTTTTAGTAGTGTTTCTCTAACGAACTTGCTTTGCTTTGTTTTTTTGGTTGAACATTCATTGGAATTGGGGGTGAGGGATTAGACAACTATCTGCAGTTGTAACTTTTGCAATAGTCCAGTCCACAATATTTTGAGCTCTCATGAATATTTATTAATAGATTACATGTGGCCCTGCAAGTCAAAAGCACAGTATGAAATAGGAATGAGCATAACAAAAAACACTGTGTTTGTATGTACTATAATATAAACATTTTGCTTCTATTCATTTATTTATTTCATCAGTCAACCATAGAATCGCTCTAGATGAGTCTATCTGTTTATTTATTCATTGCAGTTTGTGGTGGGCTGAGGATTGGTGGAATTTAATTTTCACTTAAAAAAAAACAAAACACAGCCCACACTGATGTAAACTATATTAGGAGACTAAATGAGACTATAATAGACTAAATTACCTCATCTTTTCCAGACTCCACGCTGCCAACATCTCTTCATAGCGTAGTGATTTGAATAATTCTGATCCTGTCCCAATTCACTTTGATAAATGACTGAAATGTGTAGCATTCTTTTCATTTCATCATTTATAAAACCTTGCTTTTCTTCAATAGCAGTAAATCAGCTGAACACCGATATCAGGTTCTGCTGTTTATTTGCATCTCCACTTACATCACGTTGTTGAACTTCACTCCTTTGTTTACCGTGTCTTGCTGGTAATCTCAGGTAAGATAACTCCTGAAAACCTGTCTAGGGCGATCCTGAGGTTGCTTATGAAAGCATGTCGGGGGCATAAAAAAAGATTAGAGCACAAATGGAGATCAATAAGGCCAGAGCAAGGCAATGGAAGAAGCCATTTGCAATTATCTTCCATTCTGTTCTCTTTCCATCCTCTATCTCCACCAATTATGATTTGAGGCACGTCGTGCATCATCAATCGACTGCATTAGAGCTTCACCGAGAGCAGTAATAAGCACCCACCCTACCTCTTATGCACAAAACAAAGAACTGCTCCGTAACCAATTTGTTTCATTTCTCTGCGTGACTCTCAGACGCTGTTTCTGCACAAATAAAGCTTTTCAGATTTGTTTCTGGAGTGGTAAGGACATGTCTGGGAGCAGCAAAAGGGCTGCTTTTGTGAAGATTTTACAGCATCCTCACGCGGGGCATGCTTTACGACTAGCTCTTAAGAGGTCGATTGCAGCTGAGAGACAGAGGGCTGGTGAGGGATCAGGTGATTACACTCTACTGTATTATCTTCCATGCTGTGCTTCCTGGCACAATGCCCGTGTGGTACACCTGTGACTCTCAGCAGCTGAATCAGAGCTTGTTAGAGCAGGTCTGATCCCTCTTCGGATGCCCTTGCTGTCCCAGGGCGCTTGGCCCTTGTGAATGGTGTCACATTCAGGAAGACACTGAGGGTGGAGGCCTAGCTAAAGAGGAAGAGGAATGTTTTGAAGCTTTGTGAAGAAATATGTCATATTAACAGACTTTGTCTTGGACTTTAACCTACATCTTGTCTCTTCTGTTTTCACAGAATCCCATAAAAAAGGCTTCCTCACAGCACTGAAGGACAGTCCTGCCAGATATCCTTTTGCAGCCCAAGAATCCCCCTGTGTTTGGGTTTATAGGTCTAGCTTTGGTGGAGATGGCAATTCATTCACTATAATATATTAAATCTCTGTCATTTCTATATCATATTGTGGATTCATGGGGTGATCCATTGATGCCATAGCCAATAGGGAGTCCAGTAAATGTTAAGTGTAACCTCACTCTCTCTGCGTGGGTAGAATGCTGCTATAGGTTCTTAAAAAAAAAGGTTCTCTGTGTCTCATGCTGTCTGTCTCTCTCTGTCCCTCTCTCACTCTGTCTCTGTCCCTCTCTCACTCTCTCTGTCCCTCTCTCACTCTGTCTCTGTCTCTCTCTCTCTGTGTCTCTGTCTCTCTCTCTCTGTGTCTCTGTCTCTGTCTCTCTCTCTCTGTCTCTATCTCTGTCTCTCTCTGTCTCTGTGTCTCTGTCTCTCTCTCTCTCTCTTTCTTACCCATTCTGCCTGGCTGTCTGACTTCATCTATCTTTCTGAAGTGCTCTGTCAGCCTGCTGTCCCTGCAGAATCTTTCCCCGTGTGTGGTTTAGGCAGCATGTGAGGTGCTGCTTCCCAGCCCTGTTTTCTGTTTTTTAATTGCAGCGTTAGGTTTATTTATGAGTAGTTGCCAGAAACCTAAGCTCTTTATAATTCATGCCATGCTGTGGATTAAAGAATTCAGCCAGTATTGTTGGTTCGAGAGCTATTTTCAGTCATTTGTGTGCCTTAAAGGCTGAATAAAAATGCTAAGAAAAGAAAAGTGTGAGCATCATGCAACCCACTAAAGACCCTTTCCACTGTGGTAGTGCGACAGGTCACGATAACCTGACAGGTGGGGCATTTAAAAATGGCCTGCATCAGGGCTTTGTGCGTTTCTGCTGTAAATGCCACAGCCGTGACAGATAAGGGCTCCGTGCCGAGGGAAGAACCATCACCTAGCTGATAACATGACCACTGTGGCTGCTGTTCAAAAGAAAACGGGTCATAAAGATAACATCTCTCCACTTTCTTATTTTGAGACGGATTAAATAATGCTCAGGTCAAGTCTCCGCCGTTCAGAGCCGTACAGGCTGAGAGACGCATTGTGTCATTAAAAATATTCTTTTATTGAGCATATTATCTTGTATTCGGGCTGGTATTTTTGCATCGTTTTGATTATGTAATATTTGAATTTTGAGTGTAATTTGTCCTTCAGGGCTCTTGGCCAGCTGTTTTCCTGCAGGTTCTCTGTCTGCCAAGAATATGAACATGCTTTATGTGTTCAAGAAGTAAACAATCATTTGGGTTAATGCTTTGTAAGCATTAAGAAGTAATTATATTTGTTTTTGCCAAGGGGGTGAGATTAACCACAGTAAGGGATTTCAGAGAAATGTATAAATTATGACAAGAAATTATGATTTGAATGAAGTGTTTGTCTCAGTGGTTTGGCTTTGTATATTCTGAGCAGTATTCATATGGCAAATGTAAATTCATTTAAAACTGATTTAATGTATTATTTTGATTTAATGTATTCCTATTCCATAAGTCCACCTTGTAATGCAAAGTTAGGTCCAGGGATGGTAAATGCTAGCTAATGTTATTTAGTATAGCTTGTCACTTTACTGTACTGAGCATAGGTTGCAGATCACTGATCACTGTCAGTACAAACCATGAACTCCTGCACATTTTATCCTAGCATGACATCTAACACCCCCATGTTTATTACACAGTGTGTGTTTAGCCAAATGTCCCAAAAACATTTTCTGTGCTGGAGTATCTTTTCGAAAAACTGAATGCGCTGTTCTGATTGGTTGACCTGTTGTCACAAATAATAGCGTGTTCTTTTTCATAATGACTGTTCCATAAACACAAATTTCTAGGTAACTACTTGGTTCACACGATAGCTAAATGTTTCAGATTTTCTACTTCTGAACACAAAAGCACTTAAAATGAATACCTTTACTTTTTACTTTTACTTTTACAAGATAATATTTGACCTGTTGCTCAACTAAACAAACCAGATTTAGCCAGAAATGAGCAGACTGAACTTTATCAAAAGAGGTAGGCTGTGAAATACTCCATAGACCGTCTGGAACAAAATGTGATTCGGGTTAATCTGGCAAATACTGCAAAATCTGAGCTGACCTTGACTTTGGGTTTTATTATTCAGAAGGTTACTTTCTTTTTGGTGGAGGGAATTGCTGATATTAGAGCACATTTAGATGTAACAATTGGGGGCTTCCTTGCTCTTTTTGCAGAAGTACTGTATAAGATGATAGGACACTTAAGGAGGTCTTATCATGGCTGTGATATTATTCACAGAAATGTATTCTTACTCCTGTTCTTTTTGTTTAAATATGAAGTTTTTTTGGAGTGATGCCATCAGAGACTCACTTCTGGTTTCCTAAAAACTTGTCAGTGAATGGTTCTTTACAACTGTTTCTCAGACATGTCTGGATGGTTATCAATTGTTTTTGCTGTTTCTCTATACATGTTACAACTTTGAACCAGCCGACCAATCTGCAAATGGATCAGTGGTTCCACTTTAAGAACCACTGTTTTAAAAAAAAAAAAGATGAGATGTGGAGAACCTTATTTATGTTTTAAATACCTCTGTATAATGTAAAGATTCTATTCCAATTAAAGATTTATCCTAGAGTGGTACATCCCAGCCAAGATGTGTTCAGCATATTTTTGAAAAAAAAACATGAACAGACTTGGGTCCAATATTTTTTTTAAGTTAACTTAAGTCAATGGACTACATTCCACTGTCCTCATGCGTGTTTCCTGTCATCTGTGCACCACCTGCCGCAACGGGGCTGAGAGACTGAGACGAGGCTGGAATGTTTAAGGAGGCATGGTGACCTGAGTCTAGAAATCTTTCTTTTAAGAGTGTAGGCAGGAAGTGTAACTCCCATTTGTTGGAGATCTTTTTGCTCAGTGGTTTAATTATAGATGGTGCCTGGGAGAAGCTTGTGGCCTTTTTGCATATCCTCATGTTCTGCCTTCCAGAAGGATGTTACAGCTTGTCAGCGCTGGTGGACGAGGAGATCCCTGTTGCAGCTGCTGGCTCTGCTTCTAGCACTGTGTGGTGCAAAGTGGCATGAAATCTGCCTCTGACAGCTTCACAGGGCAATGTGTTTCGTCATGGGATTATCAGCCTGTACACACACGTCCTCTCTGTCCTCCTAATGCGCGTGTGTGTGTGTGCGTGTGTGTGTGTGGTTATCATCCTCTGATAATTAGGGCATAGTGCAGATTTGCTCAGATGTTAAGCAGCAGTTTTCCCCTTGTGTTCTGAGGTGTGTTCTCCTTGACCCTTGTTTACTGTGCTGGAGGTCGTGGTGTGTTTTTTCTCTGTGTGGTCAATAGTGGGACTCTCTGGTTTCCACACCTACCTAATTGGATCCAATCAGACTACAAATGAAGATGTAAGTAAAGTCTGCTACATTTGCTTTCCTTATTGTGATCCACAATGCATCATGAGGTCTGAGTGCATGACCCAAACATCTGAAACATGAATGCTGTAAGTTTTTATAGCATATCAGCTTTATTGCATCCACAAGTAGCTCAGTTGTGCAACACTTTAAAAGAGCTTAGATTTAATCAATTATGAATGCTAAGTCATGCTTTCGGTGTCTTGTGTTAATGTCTCTTTTCTGTAGATAAAAGGGTCTTGGTCGTCAAAAAGAGGGAAAGAAAACTACAACCCCTACAGCCATGGAAACATATTCACAAATTGCTGCGCAGCCCTCTGCGGTCCTCTTCCACCCAGGTGAGTTATAGGTGTACTTCTGTGTGATGATCCCCGAGGATCAGTTAAAGTAATTACTGTTTCTGCTCATTTCACTGTCTGTATAAATGATTTGTTTTTGATTAGTCTGTGCATCATGGTCCTTGAATTGCAGTGCAGTGTCTCAGACAGCAATTTGTTGGACATTTTTACATGACATGAGATGCAGTAGTTGGTCTGCTGTCAAGGAAACCATGCTGCTAAAATGGCCTGACCAAAATAATAGAGTTTTTGTAAACTGAAAATTCAGTTAACTGTTCTTGGCCTGTTGGTTTTCACGGCACAGTCTAACTAGTTAAGAAACTGTGTACCTTTGCTGTTATTTTTTACCACTTGATACCAGTTGATACAAAACACAATGCTTTGGATTGCACAGTACATTACATAATATTTTACTGTAGCCCATTTGGTCAGATTCTAGAGAAGTGTGTGACAGCAGGCCTACACCAAATTCCAAAACAGTTATTGTCCGTTGTCCGCAGCTGAAACTTTGCTTAAAATGAGGGCCGTTAACTCTACTTTGATTTGTGTCTGTGATAAGATCACTGCTAATATATTATTCATGGTAACACACTCTCTTTCATAGTTTAGAGAAATAGTGTTTTAGTGAATAATATGAATGTCTACTGTCATATTTAAACTCAAAACAGCACAAAAACTTACTAGATCCTAAATACTAAAGCAGTCCATTAGCTGCCCTGAATTTGTTTAAAGCTGCATAGAATTTTTTTTTTGTTGGTTTTCTAAGTAGCGTCTGCTTCATGCATTTTAAAACAAGCCATTAATTATGAGCACTTTATAAGCTGGGATTTGACCGGAGCTATCGGTCAGCGGAATGTAATGGGAAGTTAGAATGCACATTTTTAATGTCCTTGTACCTCCAATAAAAGATTTTGAGACATTTTTTGGTCCCTTTGTAAATAACAGTTTTAAAAAAAGAAGCAGTGCAGATTTGTATATTCTAGCAGTGCCTCTTTTTTTAATTTTTTTCTTATCCACATGCGAGATGAGAGTCCTTCATCATTCCTTTCAATGAGAAACCTCCCATATCTGGCGGCTTATCTCCTTTGTTGTGGAATTAGTTGACTTGCCATTTTCTCCCCTTTGCGCTGTCAGCAGACTAAACAAGGCCAGTCTTGCTCATCTGGATTCAGAGTGACTGACAAAGCCGTCGCCTCAGTTGTTTGGATTTGCATTTCTGTGCAAAGGTTATTTTACCTCTGCCGTATGCATAATGCTTCTAAATCGCTCATTGATTGTGGTTTTAAACTCAGGCTGGATATGGTTTGCTGAGCTGTATTTTACTTTTGCATTAGAAATACGTGAGGGACTGCAGAGTGGGGTCTGAATGATTTTATTTAATGCCTCAAATGACTGCTTTGATTTCAGTATCCGGATAGAGCAGGTTGAGTTTGACCCCAGTAATTTAGGATGCCCACTTTACCTTCCTCTTTTGTTTGTGCTCATACATGCTCATAAACATATATGTGCCTTTGCTCACGTCTCCGTTGCAGACCCTGCTGAGGCCTTGTCTCATTTATGCACACTCATTCACAGATAGTACCTATCACTCGTTATCTCCACTCCAGCACAGCACTTCTCTTTTCCCAACTGTGAGAGTTCTTTCAGAGTGAGAGTCTGAGCCGTTACACATCAGTTAAAGGTCATTAACAGCTTAAGAGAGACAGAATGAGGGTAAAGATGAATGTCTGAAAAGCTTTTTTAAGTGTACTCTAATAGACTTTACTGTAGGATGTACCTGTACTGTTAAAGGAGACCTTGGATTTTAACATTGCTCATCAATAAATAGAAGTGGCAGAAGGCCTTCTGTATGTGTGTGTTTAATATCTAATTAAACTCTCGTTTTTAATGCTTGGTGGGAAATAGCTATTGCTATAAATGAATAGCTATTGCTATAAAAACAGCTATAAATTAACATGTGGTAGAAACACTATGAAAACCAAATGTTTAATTAAGCAATTTTGTATTTTGTAATGGGATTAATTTACAGAATCATCAGAATAATCTTAAATGTAAAATACCAACAATGTTTTTTAATGCATTTAATATTTGATATGCATTTTAAATTACACTACATTTTTAATGCTGTTCATATGGGGGTTTTTTTTCAAGCTTTGAGCCATGAATTCTATGATTATGGCTCTGACTGAAGCCTGCTCTTTCAAATACAGCTTTTAAATGTTGCGTCCCATTAATGGCTTTGTTGATAATATATACTTGAATTCCTCCCATAGTAAATTTATTTATTACCAAAGCACATATCATCTTAAGGATCATTTACGAGCAGAACACACTGTTGATGCTGTTAATATCAGTAATTCTGCAGGTTTTTCTGGTCAGTGCTTACAGGAGACCTGTGACTAAATCAACAAGCAGCAAACTAACAAAAGCAACAGCAAAACAGAAAGCTTCAGTTCCCTTTGATAGGTTGTGCACCCACTTTTACACTTTTCCAATGTGTCTGCAGCAGTGCTCAGAGACAGCACTGTATTGACAGAGCTGATTGACCCTGAAAGTACACTGAACTGTTGTCTCCCTGGGTCGTGTCAGTAGATTTTGCATGTAGGGTGACCTCTGCTTTGGTGAGGCATTCCTATAAGGATGACTCAGAGTGGATAAACAGGCTTTCTGTTGTTTATTAACCTTCTCTACACTGCCCCCACTCTGCCATTCAGGGCCCTTTATTCACCTCAGCATTCACTCAAGCATCATTCGGTGTGCGGTTGCAAGATCTTTAATCCCACATACTTTTAATAGATGAAGGTTTGTTTGCCTGCAAGGCAGTACTACATTAAGTCTGTGCTGACATGCATGTCTTTATCATGGGTCTTGCTTGGATAAGCTTTATAGTTTACATTTGCCTTTGCAGTAGCACTGACGGGTGACATGTGTCTGATGGGTTTTTTTTCTGTGCTCTCCCCAGTGCTCTCTTTCCCTTACTGCTTATTTGCATCTCTTTGTCAATTTGAACCAACAGCGGTGTTTACATCACACTTCAACATGAGTATTAAAGGTCTTAACAGTAATCAGATGCTCATAAAATACATTGGAATAAAATTCTTACATAAAGTGTGCCAATGGAGAAAAGAAATGTCTGATGTAATGTAATGTTTTAGATGGATAGGATTAAAATCATGATTGCAAGAATCGGTCAGAAAACCTTCTTGATCCCAGAGGAAATTGTTTATGTACAAGAAGTACATAGAGACGACATTATAGAATACAGTCTACGTCAAAATAAAACTCTCCAGGAAATACTCAAAAAATTCTTAGTACTATATAACCCATGCTCTGTGTTCAGTTAGTCAAAGGACCTGGGTTCAATTCCCAGCTGTGTGCCTGAGGGTCCTATATATGTAGAGTTTGCTGGGGGTTTTTTTTATCAATAGTTTCTCTGGTTTCCTCCCGTAGTCCAAAGACCTGCAAGATGCTAAATTGCGCCTCATAATGACTGCATAAGAGTATCTGCCCTGTTACTGACAGCAACCTCTCTGGTCAAGGATAAGCAGTTCGGATAATGTGCTTTTTCAAAGTCATGAACCTCATGGTCCTCTGAAAGTCACGAGTCTCTCTCCAGTTAGCAAACTGAAAATTCAGCCGTTCTTATCCCAGTCCATCATCCTTCCCTCATAATCACCAGAATCTGTTTACTTCTCTCCACAGTCTAATTGACAGAAGAGGCTTCGTCCTGCCAGATACGCCGCAGCCCGGGCCTCCCACCAATGGCATCACAATGTACGGTGCCACCCAGTCCCAGACACACATGGTAAGCTTGAACTGACAGACAATACTGAACTCTGTACACATTATATACAATAGCTGCAGTCTTCATTTCTGTACCCATCCTCATAGGAGGCTGTGACAATAGAGGACCTTATGAACTCTGTTTCTGCACTCTGTGGGGAAAAACTGAAATATAAGTGAAGTAAATTTGGTAAAAGATGTAAGTCACTTGACATAGGGATGCATGATAGGGCAAGGTTATAAATGGGGAATTGATATACACTAAATACTTAACCTCACAGCAATATAAGCAGCATTTTCCAACATGGAAATAAATAGCTTAATAAATAAAATATATTTAGAATTAATTACGTCTAATAGATTAAACTCCTGCTTGTGAAACAGTTTAAACAAAAACGAGCTCTTTGAGGAGTGCTCTGACCTGAGGATCATTATAGAGGACCTTATGTAAGGTTGCATGTGTAGATTGTACATATATATTTAAAGTGCTTGATGGAAAATTTTAAAGGCCTTGGAGGTGTTGCGGTGGCATGTATGCTAAATATGCATGTTACTGACTTGCATGGTTGTGTTGATCTGAAAATAGGTTTACATCTTGAATTAGTTATTCCTCTGAACACTCTGTGAACTTATCCAGAAGCACCGTGTTTACCACTCGTGATCCGAAGAATGTTTCTGGTGTTGCAGCTATCCTTGAAGCCCTACTAGGGCTGCATTAGGCTGTACATTTGTAAACAAATGAGCCCATGCATCGTATATTTTTAGTGGATCTGAGCTGATGATCCCCAAAACCAGAGCAAAGTGAATTTCTATTAGAACTCCAATGCAATACAAACTCCATTTAATACAAGTCAAAAGGATTCTGAAGCTGAAGCACTGACTCATTACCTTCCACTGTGAGTGTGTTAAGAGTCAACATTAACACATCAACTTTACTGTCTGTGGTAATTGACTATGATATAGAGTATAGATGCAGCAGAGATTAGGTTAAAAATGTTGTATCCATTTAATATTTATATTTTCCTGTCAAATAGGGTTTGACTTCATTGCTGTGGTCTAAATGGCAGTTTGGCAGTAGTAATAGGAGGTCAGTTTGTGGATATTTATGTCCATATGTGGATATTTATGTCCAAAAATGTGATTAGTGAATGTTGAGTCACAGCCTGCTAGGGACCCAGCTCTAGATAATCCTCTCTAACTGGGCAGTTGGACCCTCACTCAGGCCAGGGTTGGTCCCAAAGTAGATCTAAACCATTCAGTATTTCTGTCATAGCAGCTGTGTGGTCCAGCTGTTTTTACCTTTATTATTTTTCTTTCCAGCTGACTGTTCTTCTAACTAAGCACTGAAATGTGAAACGAAACAGACAGTTACACTACTGGAAACTGTAGCTTTGATTTCTTTGTGTGGGCGTCAGATTTGCTTCCCAGGTGCCATAAGAATCAACTTTTTATTCGTTTTATTGCAAAGTTCAGGTTAAGACTCCAAATTATCTCTTGAAAATGTAATACTTTCCAATGTTTCAAAGTTGAGAGGTTGAAAAATGTTTCCATATAGCCACGTGATGTGCCACAGGGGCTCAGGGTTATGCAAATTAACATGGGCTCAACATGATGGTTCTTTTTGGGCTGTCCAGTTTCACTTTTACTATTTAAACTATTTAAACGTCTGCCTGTCTATATCGGTGGAGTTCAGCCTTTAGCTTCTGTCCCCCCCACTCAGCAATTTGCTATTAGATTTTTGGGCCGACACTTTTGACAGAGCTAAGTTTTGAGATTTTCAACTATTGATGGCTGCACTGTATCATTATTGCACGAGTCAGTAATTGTTCCAGGATGTGGTCCCTTTTCTGTTGGTCATTTAATGAAGGCTGAGGCTGTAGGTTTATGGTAATTCTAGCCCTCTCTTATTACACCTTTTCATGCCTTGACATTTCTTCTTCTGGCTCTCTTTCCTGTTCACCCTAGAGACATTTTTGCGCGGCCTGTACCCAGCAGTCAGGATAGGAAAACACTTACTCGGACCCTTCCCTCAGCGAGACATTCATATCACTCGACACATTTATCCTGTCGGTCAGCAGCAGTCTATTTCCAGTTCAGAGAATGTTTTCTCTGTCAGGACTGAAATAACAGAGGTTAAGTGATGAAATCTGAATGGACAACACATGTTCTGATAAATTGACCACTAAACTAATATGCCACTAAAAGAGTGATTAAGCTCCTTCATCAGTGTGTGTTCTTATATTATTATTATTCATTACTCATGCAAACTGGAACTCTAAGCAGTGCCTGACATTTTTCAGCTGATGACACTTTCCATAAACGTCTTTTCTTGACTCGTAGGCCTCGTTTCGATTCGAATCAGAAATAGAAAACTTTATTGATCCTGCAGAAAATTGCCTATGCTACGACTGCACAGCCTCACAGAGACGAGAACAGTATAAAATATAAGTCAGAAAAATGCTTAGTGCTAAATACACTATAGTATGTACAGAAATGCTGTAATATTTGTGAATCTGTGCCACTAGTTTGAACATAGGTTTATATATGATATTCATGTTAAAATGCTACATTTACAACCAGATCATGATGATTTCAAATAAATGTCATTTCTCAGTGTTTTTCCACCAGTGTTCATGATCTGAGCTTAATTTTTGATACCTTCACCCTCTGTGATGCTATGGTTAAGGCAAATCTGCTACATTTATCTGGTATTCGTGTGAAATTCTCATCTAATTTGCCTTTATGATGTGCTGTGGGATTTGTTGTTGTGCTGTAAAAGTAGGTCAACAGCAGGCAAGGATAGACCAGATTTGTGATAGTATAAGCGTGAGCTGGGTTTGTGTATTACTGTGATGTCTGACGTACATTGTTTCCCTCATTGATGTCATCTGTAGTCTCATGCTGAGATTCTGAGACAGTTATGCATTATTGGGTGTTCATGTATAACACCTGCTAACTTTTGCATTCTCGTGTCTCAAGAGTCAAGTCAAGTAGGTTTGTCATTCATTCCTCCAGGACCGTGGTGCAACACAAGAACGAAAGCAGAATACTATGAATTTACACAAGTGCAGACAGGACGAAAATATCGTGTGCAATGAGAGCAGGATAGTGTTCAAGAAAAACACAAGGAGCAACAAAAGACAACGTTCAGTGCAGCTGACAATTGAATGAAAACAATATAATGATATACTGTATTCAACATAATATAATGTATTCTAGCAGTGGCTGCGTTAGGTGTGCAATATTGTAGAACTGTAGAAATGTAGATTACAAGATAACTTGTACGTAACGTTTCATTGTACTGCAAAGCATTGGCCACAGTAAGGTGCTTTATATTGATTATCATGCCCAGAAATTCCATATCTGTCTGTCTCTGGTTTTGTTCTTGAAATATGCTTTCATGTTAGCAGGCGAAACGGTGCATAGGTGGAATGTAGATGAGTCATATGTGACTTGTTCACACCTGTCACCAGGTCTGGGTGCAGATGCTTAAGCCTTTGAGTCTCAGGGATCCGGAGTGCCATGTTTCCAGAGTTATTTGATGTTTAACTTCCAGCACAGTCTGCTGATGGGTCAGTCTGCTTTGGTGTTATAATTATAGGAGTTAATTATAGACCCCAAAAGAACATCTTCATTGTAAATGACATAGATAAGAAACAGAGCTTTAGGGGCTGGCAGTGTGGCTTAGCCCCTAAGACCGACACGGACCTGAGCTTGTGTAGCTCTTTGTTCCTGCTCAGCCACAAGGTTCAGCTTTCTTAGAAGAGATAAAGGCCTTTTTTGAAGTCACTTGGTGAAACATGACTTCATGGCTTCATTTGATAACAAAAGCTGCGTTTGTCGCGTCGGGAAATGGTGCGTCCAGAGAAGATTCTGAAAGCGTGCGTCTATAAATTGACTTACATTGATAAATAAAGGGGCTTATGTTCATTCTAAATTTACAGGCGTTTAAAACAGCATTCACTTGCACGAAATCTTCAGAGGGAGAAAGCGCACCAACTGCTATTATGGGGACTGAAATGACTCTTTACTTCCCAAGATTAAGATGTCAAATTATTATTAGTTTCATTGATTTTATTTTGCTTTTGTGATAGCCTCTGGAAGACTGAGTATGTGGATGTGCTGGAAGTGGGAGCTGGGACAAAGCCTTATGGTGGTTATTGTAAGGGTACATTGCAGTAATTTTGTTTTTAAAAAAAGACTTTTATTCTCTGATCATTAAGTTTGTATCCAGATTTAAAAATGACTTTTGTGTTAGTAGTCTTTAGGCTTGCTCCCCCAAATTCGGCACCATTTCTCTAGTTCTTGCTAAATGCCGTCTCTCATCCACAGTTCTGTAGAGGCAAATTGACATCCAATATTTTACACGGTAATATTATTTGACACAAAACATTTTCTGCAGAATTAACATGCAATCATAGTCATCAGGCCAATTTAATTTCACTGGGAAGGATTGTTTGCATACATTGTTTATTGCCAATGAACACACAAATTAAAACGCAGAGTGTTTAGTTGAGGCTACTCATGGCTTCAGACAACATAAAATGACGATAAAAGACTCATCAGAGCAGGAAAACTGTTGCTGGTTTCTGCGTTTATTAGTTAAATTGAAAATGACTTCCATATGTCAGTTGCCTTTACTCAGCTTGGTTATATTTTCACCTTTCTGACTGACTGTATACTTGTCATTTTTAAGAATGCATTTGGCATGTTGTTTACATGGTAAATTGCTTTGCAAGTACTGAGAACAGTTACTTTCATTATTTGTATATCCTTTTATACTATTAAAATATTCAAATTAAGTCATTATCATTTGATAAATTGCTGGAATTTCTGCACGTATGTGTTGCCTTGCTCTCAAACACTTTTAACCCCCTGCTCCCATGTATGACACTGTAAATTACTATACATGACGGGATGTTGTGGTGGGTACCATGGGGGCGCAGACCTAGTTCTGTGGGTTTTTTGCCCCCTGACTTGACACCAAAGTTAAACAGGAAGGAGATCAACAGGGGCCAGCTGTACATCTTGTTACAATCTGTTTCACATAGTTAAGACTACTTTGATCATAATCAGTGACTCATATAGGACTAATCTGTGCCTGCTGCTACAGCACATAGCAGCACCACACAGGAGAAGCTCCTGAATGTAAGTCTCTGAGTGTAAGTAAGGAAACAAAGAATTTAGCCCTTTCTCCTGAACTGGACTACATTTATAACCCTGTCCCTTCTCCTCTAGCACTCTAGCCAGAGCGACGTATTTGTTGACTTAAAACGTTTAGCATTACTAAAGGTGCAGGAGTTGTAGAGCCCTGTTGTTTTTATTAAGTTTCTTCATCTTTGGCATTTTCTTCACTAAAACCAAAACATAAGGCATACAGACATGGAACTTGGTGTATAAGTGGTACTGCTACTCTGTTGCAAAAGCTTTGCCTGTCGGACCTGATGGTGAAACACACCACAGCACACAGTGTGAACAGCACAAAATTCTTCCTCTGCATTTAACTCATTCACCAAGTGAAGCAGCGGGTAGCCAGGAACACAGCGCCCGGGGAGCAGAGTTTGTGGACAGTACCTTGCTCATGGTACCTCAGAGGTGCTTAGTAGTTTTGGGAATCAAACCCATGACTTCCTGATTAGATTAGATTCAACTTTAATGTCATTACACATGTACAAGTACAAGGCAACAAAATGCAGTGTAGGTCTAACCAGAAGTGCAAAAAGCAGCAAGTGCAGGATAAAGGTATAAGTATGATTTACAAGTTA
>JBBPDB010000001.1:41844726-41868113 GCA_037974465.1 Brachypetersius altus | reverse complement strand
ACCAGGACCACACCCCTAAATGCATTGAGGCAACTGCCATGTGATTGGTTGATTAGATAATTGCATTAATGAGAAACAGGTGTTCCTAATAATCCTTTAGGTGAGTGTATATATACAGCTTTTGTTATATATCTTTGATTGTCGTTTCTCTTGTTTTACAACAGAGATTGTACCGATTTGGAATTTCCCCATCATTGCTCGATGTCACCCAATCAAAATTAAGGAAAAAATGAATCCAATGAAACATTTCCACCTATTATTATTCTAAAACACCTGTGAACAAACTAAATGCTGAGCTTGTAAAGCTCTAAGCAGTAATATGTGAACGGTTGGTCTGAGTCGATGATAAATATTTAGCTCCTTAAAGTGTGTAGCAGCTGGGTTTCAACTGAATGAACAGTTGCAATGAATGAATGTTATTACTGTACATTCATGCCCAACTGTTGGGTGTTTATTATTGTTATTATGGAATGTGTTACCACTCGTTCACAAAGACTTTCATCAGCCTTTGTATTTCATCATAATGCCCCAATCTTACATGAACCTCTGATCAAAATCTCATTTTGTAAAGTTCCAGTGGGAAACTCTGCTTAACTTTTCTTGTTCTAGTGCTGTTCAGTTAATCAGGTAATACATCCCTCTGTAAAAGACCTGTTCTAATTAGCCGGGGATTGAAAGAGTGAGTTGTTTGTGCCCTCCTGAGAGAAATGGGCAAGGACCAGAAAATGAATAATTAAGCCATAACTTAATAATTAACATCTATTACAAAACATTGCCGTGATGAATATCACATTGGCAGCTATGCCCATGCATGGTGCACTTATTTAATCTTTCATCAAGAGACATGAAAGGCATCAAAGGTTAAACAATTCCCGTTATGTATAATTTTTTTCCTTCATTCAGTACCACACCTTGCAGCTTAATCACACCTCTCTGGGTTTACCAGCTGGGTGACAGTGTGTATGTGTCCTGTTGGAGCAGGACACTGTAGCACATCACATCACGGCTGACAGGCTGACGCTGGAGGGTAGAGGAGGAAGTGTGACCTAAGAGAGTTCAAAACATTTCAAACCCAGTCTGATCTGTGTAATGCAAGGAATGAGAAAAGTAAGAAACAGTCTCTTCAAAAAATATTTTGTGCAGTATGTGATGGCATTGCACATTTTGAAGTGTAGTGTACTGCGCACACACTTCCTGACGAGTTTGATTTCCCTTGTAGGGTTCCTTTGTACAGTAACTTAAAGGAGCATTCTAGCATAAAACTAGCATTTAATATGCTGTTTGGTGCAGCATTCTATCTCAGCTTTATCATTTCGACAACATTCACGATGTTGGTTTTTTTTTGTGTCTTTTCAATACTTATGCATGCACTGGTAATGTGTCAAGCACTATATGGACAAAAGTATTGGGATGTCTGACCTTTACACCAAGGACTTTAAACAGGTGTGTCCCGATACTTTTGTCCATATAGTGTACATTCAATATTCATCTGGTCCACACCAAAGGCCAGGATTTCTTTCTCTACACAATCAGGAAAGTTATTGTACAGATATGTTTTTATTCATTAATGTTTAAACAATAAATGTGTCTTCAAATGAGTACCTGTTTTTTCCAGCTGAAGGGGCATTTTTGGTTAAAAAATAAATTTGAAAAAAATAGAGAGCGCCACTGAAGATGTTCCCTTTAGGGAACCACCCTGGTGGTACTGCTGGAGGAGAGTTGGTTTGTGTATCTTGTGATATTTACATTTTCATTTTGGCAACCAACCATGGGTTGCAAACAGTTTCAGTGTTTTTGAATGTGGGCATAATTGCACTTTTTGCATCTCAGACTCTTTCAGTATCTCAGAGTGTAAAAAAGGAAAGTATAAATACAGCCAAGACAGAGGCTGTTATGTAGTCTCACAGACTACTTCTGGAGGCACTAGATTATCAGATTTCTATTACAAAAAGTCCCCAAACGTTTTGACAAGCAGTTGAATGTCTATACCAAGGTTCACCAACATGCTGCCCCCAGTGACCACATGAGTAGCCGACTGACCTGTTCTAAGAACAGCACAACTCTCCAATGAGCAGCATCTAACATTTAATTTGACCCTGTTGTTATTCTTCTTTAATCATGTTTGCATTTATATAGATTTGAGAATGACAATATAAAAAAACAGCATATAAAACATGTTTGTTATACATGAAGTTTAGATAAGTTTAGGTGAATTCTGTTCTAGTGTATCAAACTGGTAGTGCTTCGTGTGGCTCAGTACCCGTGAAGTAACTCTCCATTTCCTGGTCTATACTACGGTACTTTCAGTCATTCAGACAGTGTACACATTCAGAAATTAGTTCACCTGGTATTTTATTTTTGGGGAGGCTGGTGGCCTAGTGGTTAGGGAGTTTGCCTTGAAATCAGAAAGTTCATGGGTTTGAATCCCTGTACTGCTAGTGACACCACTGAGGTCCCTTGAGCACGGTAGCACTCCCACCCTCGGCTCCCTGGGCGCCCCTCACTGGTTTCAGGCCACTGCATCACTTGGAGAATGTAAGGAAAGACTTTCACACTGTGTTGTGCTGTGTTCAAGTGTGACTATAAGGGGCCACTTCACTTTTATAGCCCCTCTAAACTGTCTGACTGATAACACATTAGTTTAGGTTTTTCCAGGCCTTTGTTGGAGAAACTGAATTGCCTCTTTTCTAAAGTGCCCTGTTGGTTAGTCTCAGTGTTGTCGAGTGCAAAAAGGTAGATGCTGACTTTTATTTCATTTAAACCAGATGGTGATATAACTTAGGCTTGTTTCTAAGTAATCTATGTAGATAACTCAGAACCCGTGGTAAGAATATTTTGCACGCAAATTGAGTTCAACTTAGGAATGTGATCAGCGCTGAAATTTCCTGTAATTTTTTCCCCAAACTTGGACTTTTCTTCGTGTCTCTGGACAATTAAATCAGTTCCTGGAAAAGCCGTAACTATGCTTTTTAATATGTTTAGAAGTCAAAGTGTAACCATTTCTTCTCTATATGCGAGCCTCACAGTTCTTACCGCTCGTAGGTTCTGGGCTTGCTGATAGGAGGACACCGGCAAGGAGCTCTGGGAGTTATAACAATGGGTTTATTAGACATGAAGAGGTGAACATCACAGATTAGCCACATGCGACTACACAGTGCGCGTCTCTCTCTCTCTCTCTCTCTGCCCTCGCTCCCCTCTATCTCGCGAGACTACTCGCGGATCTCTGTTCTCGCGGTATTTCCTCCACATCTTATTTAAAGTTATAGAACATTTATTTTAACCTTGAATTTCACTCCCTACAAAAGTATTGAATCCTTTTAAAACAGGACTTGTTTTTTAATGCAAGGCAAGTTTATTTATAACGCACTTTTCAAACAACAAAAGTTGACCAAAGCACTACAGTGCATCAGGATAGAAAAAAAAAATTATAAAAACAAAACAAAATAAAAATCACATAAAATTACATTAAAATTTGCAAGAAATAAAATTATCATAACAGATTTTAATAATGCAGTTATCTACACCTTCATGTCTCGAGGACAGTGATTGCCATAGCTGTTCAGGCCTTATTTTTTTTAAAGCAAATCAGATGTGCATTCTGTTCTTCAAAACCTATTCTGGATGCAATTACTCAGACAAGGTTGTTTGCCTTGTGTCGTGGTTATGTCACATTCGCTTCACAAAGGAATAATGCATCTTCCTATCAAGCTGTCAGGCAGAAGTTGTTTTTTTTCTGCTAGATTTTAGTCATACTTGTTCATTGTCCTCGCAAACACAGTAAAAATTGGCATGTGGAATACCACACCCATCAACCTGGACAAACTAGATCATGTTCCAAAGCTTGCTACATTTGTTCTTAATGACATTTCAGTGCAGTCTTTTAATTTGCGTTGATTCACACAGATTCTAAGAATGCATCACGAGTATGCCTTTTAACACATATGCATGCATGGAAAGTATACCTTATTCACCCGGAATCACTCCAGCTGTTGTTCCCTTTCGCATGTTTGTCCCCTGTATGCAACTGACAGATTTATAGCATGGATTAAAGCGAACACGTTACAAATTAAATCAGCATCTGAAGCTGAGGTCCACCTCTGTGCCATTCAGTCTCATGGCAATACATTCAGTGGCAACAAGTGACATGAAATAAATATCCAAGGAAGCTCATGTGGAGGGATATACCTTTATTTTATTGCAGTGAGACCTCCTGAGGCAGTTCCTAAAGTTAAGTCTGCTGTGCCTCAGAACCGAACCTATAAACCCAGTGTCGGTCACATGGCGTTAGTATACTCCTGTTAAAAGCATTATAATTTGCCATTTGGGAAAATGTCTCAGAATGATGAATGCCTGTCAAGCATAGGAGGCTCCTATAAGACTACAGGTGAAACAATGTTTCACCAAGAAAAATAATACAAAACACCCCACCCCAACCGCGGGGAAACAGAGAATTTCAGTGCAACATGTTTCACTAGCGTCCCCATTCATTTAAATGTAAATTTCCTCAGACACCAGACGCTTGTAAATTTTCGAGGTTTCAATGGACTCTAATGGTAAATAAGTCCCACCCATGAAACGAGTGACTGCTTACTGTGATAGGGTAGTTCTCCACTTCAGAATGACTGACATAACACTGCGGCCTTTGTTTTCACTTTGTTCTATTTTATGTACTGAGCACTGACCTTGAGTTTGAAACTGAAGCTTCATACATAACAAACATGTAATGTATTATTTACAAGTATTTAGTAATATTTATTAATAATTTTTATTACCTTTTTTTTATTTGTCTACAAGTGCACAGAAGGAAGGGCATTAGCTTGCTAGCTTGACCACTTGCTATCCCCAACACCAACAAAAAGTTAGCTACTTTTTGCCAATTACTCCCATAGCCACTAACTTCTGTGCAGAGGTGGGTAATCAAGATCCAAAGAGTCCTCCCTAAGATTTTGTTCCAGCTGCCATGGTTCTCTAGTCCCTTCAGACCAGAAGTAGCAGGATACAGGTGGTTGCAATAAAGTCCTGGGGATGGTTTTTACCTGGATTACCAACCTCTGCTCCTGTGTGAGGTGGATCCAGTCACCAATTTTTTGGGAGAGGAAAGGATTAACATAGTTTATCACATCTTACAGGATTCTTTCCTTTTCGTATGAGAAACTGGTGAAATCCTTGGGGAAAAAAATCCCTGCTTGTATGATTAACTTCACCAAGAAGACCTGGAGGGTAGAATTAATTTATACGATGAGAAAGAGGTTAGATATGTTTTCTTGGGAGTTAGAAATGATACTTTTTATATTTTGTAGTGGTTTAACACTAACTATGAGGAAGAGCAGGAGAAAGAAGATACATCAAAATGTGAGGCAGCAAAAGCAGAACATGGAGGTGAAGTACTTAGAAAGGAAATCAAGCTGCCCAGAGTGCACAGCGAGGTAGAGTTTATTTCACAGTGCGCCGGCGGGTGAAGGGTGGTTTGTTTCACCAAAAATATTCACCAGGAGCCGCCACTGTTGTCAAGCTTTTCTGAATTCTCCAAATATGAAATGCTAAATATTGTAGATGTAGTAACAACCTTTTGTCATTGTTGGCAATAGAGGTTTGAAAAAGGGTCATCATCATTAGAAATGTGGTTTACATATTTAAACTGTTCGATTTTATTAATGGCATATTTTTATTCATGCTAGCCTCTACTCTCTTTGAGTTCCATTAGTTAGGTAGGTTAAGCATAATTGCGTACATTTGCAGTGCTTCGATTATGCTGCCTGAAGCATTGGGTTTATAAGAGGTCCTCTACACAGGCAGGAAAAAAGGTACTGATCTTGGTAAATGGCCCCCTAAGGGACAAACAAGTAGATTCACTTTCCCAGGAGAACCAAGGCATACTTGTGCCTCTTCTGTTTCTATAGAAAAATAAAAACCCTGGAGTCAGGACTAGGAACTTTAAAAATATATACATAAATCCATTGGAATGTGACCATTGCTTAGGGCTTCTTTCCGAGAGCTTATTGCATGATCACTGCTGTTTTTCTAGGATGAAGACTCACAAGCCTTGTTCTAAAATGTGTTGTGATGTAATTGTTATGAAAGGTCTACCTTAAAAGTGGACAGCAGCTGTTTCCCAGTGTGATCGATTGTTCCCTGTGATCCAAAATGCCCTTTAATGGTTGCTACAATTAAGGAAGTAGAGAGGCATGATCAATATTGGAATGGCTCTTTATGTCTCGCCCATTCATTGATTACATTGTACATTTGGGCCAGGTGGAAAGATGTAGGTTTTTTTTCCCCTCAGTTTGTAGGAAAAGAAGGAGACTAACACCGCTTTTTTTTTTCCTCCCTGTTTTGAAGAAAATTCTCCTTTACCCCCCCCCCCCCCCCCCCATTATATTACACCCCCACCTCACCCCTTTCTATCCTTGTTTGGTCTGTTCTCTCTTCTTCTTCCCCTGTGCTTTTCCCTTTTAGTGTGACCAAGACCAGTGCATTCAGAGCACCAAATTCGTTTTGCAGGCTGCTGCCACTCCCTTGCTGCAGAACGAGCCCGTAGTCATGGCGGATGAGTCGTCTCTTCCTGGCAGGACAGCTCTGGGTGGTCCGTGCACGCTGCTTCCTTTAGGTCAGCCCACCCCACCGACGTCCACGCCCAACCTGAGCTGTGATCCAGAGATGCTGCACCAGAGCCATCCCGCACCAGAGGCCCACCACCACTTTCTTACTCCCGATGAAGCCCCTTCGCCCCCTGGCATGCTGCCCAGCAGCAGTCCGCTGGGCCACAGCCACACCATGCCTTTCTATAACCCTGCGAGCCAGGACTCTCTCCACGAGGACTCCGTCAGGGGCCTGGTCAAACTCAGCTCAGTTTAAATGGACACATGAGCTCGTAAGCATTGTCCGTCCCTTGACGTCTCCCTTTAATCTGTGCCAAGAACTTGGCCGCTCCTCACTTTAACCACCCCTTTCTCTCCTCTACATGACGTTGTGGGCCTCAGAAAAGGCCTGAACACATTTATACCCGGTCTACAATCTGCCAGACTGCCAACCTCGAAGGAAATGTCTCTTTGTTCCTCTGTTGACTGACTGGATGCACGACCTACTGCCCTGAAGTCTGGGTGTTTATTGTTATAACACAGGGCCGTACCCAGAGGAGTGTCTCATACTGTATACAAGAGGTGTTGTTCCAGATCCTCTTGCAAAGCTGCTTTATGTCTAGGTTGCTGGGCTCCCTTCAAATTTTTTTTTTTTTTTGTAAACTGGACTTTCTGCCTGACAGTCTTCTGCCTTCCATATTTCTTGAGATTATTGTTGACAGTCATTCATGTGACTTGCGGACATCATGTTGCATATCTCACTGTTATTTTTTTGTTACATATTTGAAAGAAATCTGGTATAGTGTTGTGCCATAATAGTTTTTTCCACCAAATTGGTATATTTCCTGTGGATATTAATAAATTGAGTTTTTAAATGGGATTCTGTAACCATACGTGCATCTCTAGAGTTTATGAATTGTACGACTCAGTAAGGGTTGGCAAAATATATTCAAAATACACAATGTGTCACAATATTTTTTTTTCTGACATGTTGGAATGGGGGGAAAAGAACCAGTGGTGCCATATAAAAATACTATGAACACAAATTTTATTCAATATTTTGTATACTGTACCGCACTAATTCCAGACATAACTGTGCTCTCTTTGTAATGAAATCTGCAGTTGGTCCATGTTTAAGTAGTTCCAATATCTACAATATACTCAAAAAAGCATATTGTGACATATTGTGGTTTATTGTGATAACAATAAATATCATTGTATTGCCCAGCCCCACATGTTATCTTGTGACAGTTGCCTGTGGTTGCCATCTACCAACAAGACCTATAATACTGTGTCATGAAAAGATGCACTGCCCAATAAAATCTCAAATTCGCCTCCACTGTACGCAGCGGGTTCTTAAAATATACTTCAGTGACATACGTGGGCGTCTCTATACACTCAGGCATTTTGGTTACATTGCAGTGATCAGGTTATACGCAGTACTCAAAATGTACAAAGTAATATTTTTTGTTCTTGATGTAGTTTGATTAATAAATGATTGCCCATATTGCCATTTAGAAATGATAACTGCTACTTCAGTCAATATGCTTTGGAAGGTCACTATGTATATACACGTAATGTTTGTTCTGAAATTGCAGGAAGAGAAAGATTCACTTAAACGTCTTTGCCTGGAAATGGTAAGTTCGCCATGTTTACTGAATGTGTGTCAATGTAGATATCTATCGCCACCTGGTGTCAGTGGGAGGTTATGTTTCATCCAAGCTCTAATGTTCTCCATTGCTGAACCTGCTAAACCAAGTCTGGATGCCTGTGTGATCAAATTGCGTTTTGAAAGATTAACAAAGAATGGGCGGAGACTATGGTAAGCCTGAGCTACATTTATATGTAGTAAAATGCCAGCATTCATTTGTTTAGTTATAGGACAGACCAACAAAAATGCAGCTATATCCAGCTATATAAGAACTGCAAACATGTTTCTGAATGTGTTAAGCCATATTTGTCACCATACATTTATTGAAACCCATTTTGTTTTACATGCTTTTAGATATCAGGAATCTATAAAGTACATTAACACAATAGCAGTCCTCCAGGCCTTTACTCTTACTTATACATTCCTCCAATGCCATTTTCACCAAAAGCATATAATGGCCTTAAAGCTCTATGTGAATTCTTGAAGTCCAAGCAGTAATATTGTCAGGACCTGTTTTACACATTTATGTTTTACCATTTATGTGTGACACAATAGTATTTCAAGTTACTTGACCTTTATTTAAGCGCATTACTTAACATTAATGAAGAGCACCATCGTCAGAACTTTTCTGAAAGTTAAACAGCACCTTGTGCATTTATCCTTAATAACCTCGTGAACTGCTTTTCAATGTTCCCCATTCTAGCAAGGAGAGAACAACTGACTAACAAGCTACAGACAAGGATGCAGTGATGCTTTGGGCGCAGTTATATTCTTATGATGAAGCTCAGAAGCTTGTTTATTTACCTGTTCAGGTATTTATTGACCCTGTACCCTCAAACATCTGGAAGGGAGTGTTATTTTCTGTTAGTGAACGTAAAAAAGTAAACTCTGTGGATATCTTTAGGGTTTCACGGTTTAGAAACTCAGCCCTTACTCGCATGAGGCTGATATGAAGGAAATGTAGTGTGTGTCAGTGATACAGGTGTATTTTTAGGTTGTAAATAGGGTGGAGAAACACCAGGGTTAGGATCACAATGTCCTGTTGCTGATTGCAGAGTCACCACAGCTTAACATCCTGCAACTCCAGATCTCCCAGGACCTCCAGCTGGTTGATGGTGCTCAGGTCCTGCACTCTGTGCCTGTAGTCCAGGAGATGGGCTCCATTTACAGCGATTTTAAACTGAGGAGACTGACACAGGATGATGATCTGAGTGGAAAGAAAACGATGCATCAAGATGATCAACACCGCTCTTAAAGCACGCCCCAAACGTGCTTTACTAAATCAGTAAAGTGTCTATACATGAACAGACTGCAGCACACTATGTAAACAGTGTCAGATTCTTTCTCTGCATTTAACCCATTCACCAAGTGAAGCAGTGGACAGCCAGGAACACGGCGCCCAGGGAGCAGTGTGTGGGGGACGGTACCTTGCTCAAAGGTACTGCAGTGGTGCCTCTAGCAGTCCTGGGATTCAAACCAACAACCTTCTGACTGCAGGTCAGGGGAACTTCCCTAACCACTAGGCCACCAGCTGCGCCTACTCAAATATGCATTCACTACTGTGTGCAGCTGTTGTGCAGCCCACCATTAGAAACTACCAGTATGAATTCTCAAGATTCCACAGATCAGTACAAGCCTGATAGTCACAGGCTCAAAAAAAGTCAGTAATCCATTTGTTTTTACAAATTCTTTGTAATAAAAAAATACGTAATTGATCCTGGAGGTAATTGCTTGAGTTACTCACAATATTTACTAAAATACATGCAGTATTCTTTTACAAATAAATGTACAGTATGTTCACCATTCGAGTGCCTTTATAAGCCAAATATTTTTTGTTCATCACTACCTAATGTAATAAATATGTATAATGTATAAAAAGCTACCTACTGTAATTATAAAATGGATCACCAGACAAGTGTTAAATATTTAACAAGCTATTAACTGGCGATCAATGGGATGAATCAGTTAAATGCATTTAAAGTTAAAGGATAGGCTAGAATTGGACAACCAGTTAAAGAGGATGTCAGACATGAACTGTTCTTTCCATGTTATTAAGGAAACCTGATTTATTTGGCATATTTTCATTCCAAGTTGTTCACTAAACAGCTTCACAAGCTTATCAAGAACAAAATTCTGCAGTTTATAAAACAAATGGTGTACAAAATCTTTTAACTGGTAGTATTGCTATTAGCTGGTAGAATATCTATTCAGTCTTGACTGCAAAGCAATTTCCTATTTCTGATTAGTGCAACACAAAGGTACCTCAAAGTATTTCCCAGCTGAGAATGGGAAGCCAACCAACTCGAGTTCTTCTGGACCCCATGACTGGCTTAAAAAGGAGTTGCGGATGAACATGGCTGATTTCATCCGTGCGTTGAGACTCAGGGCAATGTTTTCTGACTGGCTGCACCTCAGGTTTACAGTAAAACTGAAACAACCCAAAAAAGCTTAATTAGCGCCATTTAAAAGGCCAGTTGGGGAAATGGCCGAGATGCATGGACTTACCTATGGGGAAATAAACTGACGTGACCCTTGATTGTGATGTGTTGTCCTGGTTTGAGCCCTTTAAGTATACTGCCTTTGTAGGGTATACTCTAGGAAGGAAACATCATGAATTAATCTATCATAGCATTAATAAGGTGTATACTTCTGATATGATGAATGTGAACTTACCAAGTCACCTGATTCTGAAAATATTGCCTGTGAAAAGAAGACTTTGGTATATTAGAGTGACCTTGATGTCTTCAAATGTTGAGCACTGAGAAGGACCAAAGCTACTTACTGAGTTAGGGACGTAGCCAATGGCATGTATTTGGACTTTTCCTGATACTGAGAACGTGTCGACCCTTTCCAGAGGGACTCTGTGCTTATACTCAAGCACATGGGCACCGTTTACTGCCACCTAAAGGAGTGATTAACCAATCAGGAACAAGGTACAGACATCCTCACAAAATGTTAGAGCTTAACAGTGATGTTAGACTTTATTTTGTGTAAAACAAACAAATTCCTGCATGTTTGAATGCAAATGCCTGGGGAAAACCTATGTTATGTTCTTTTCCAGTTCAGCATGACCATAAACACTAATGTGAGCTTCTACCTTGAGATCTACCACCTGCTCACACTGCTCTTCTCTGACCTCAAAGGTTCCACTTGAGGCATCTCATGGCACTGTAAGGAGCTCAATACTGCTACCCTTACCTTGAAGATGTCTTCATGGACCAGGATGATTGTCTCAAATGACGCTCCTTGTCTGAAGGGCATCTGCTCGAGTTTCTCCTCCCTGCCCCAGCTGCCCTGCAGCAGAGAGTTGCAGATGATGCTTGGAGGGTTCCTGAAGCGTGGGTTGAAGTGGAAGGCGATGTCTGCCCGGGGTTTGGTGCTGCTCCCACAGCTCAGGTCAAACTGGAACCTGTGGAAGTCAGAGACATTAAAGCTTATTCAGAAAGTGAACTGAGGGGCCTGTGGGCACAAATAGACTATATGGACAAAAGTATTGGGACACCTGACCATTACACCAACAGGAACTTTAATGGCAATGCATTCAAATGCATCGAATAATATGGGGTTGGTCCCCCTTTGCTGTTATAGCAGCTTCCACAAGAAAGGCAGTAGGAGGCCTAGCCCAAACTCTAGAAAACAAGTGTGTCCCAACACTTTTGTCCTTCTGGTGTAGCAATGTGTCCAAACTGTCCACATGCTTTCCTTTGGACTATAAAGGTTTATAAGAGTTAAAGGTGTCATGCCTGTCAGCATCACTGAGGACAGAGCCTTGGACAACAACCATCTCTCCAGGATGAAGCCCACCTGCTATCCTTCCTGTGAAAGGAACTACCTGAAATACAAGAGTGCATCCGTTTAACATCAACAAGGATGGGCTGAATCAGGCCAGAAATATATGCATAAGACTATTCGAATATTACCAACAGGACTGTGCGTTTATGCTTTAGAGATGGTCAGCTTGCAGCAGCTCCATGCAAACAGCATCTTAGGGCTAACTGCATCAGTAATATCAACATGCCAGCAGAAATAAGACTCGGACTAGAGGTTTTACTTACCGGACTGAAAATAGTCTGCCTCGCATTCGCCACGGACATTGGTAAACGAGTGTAAATGTGGAACAGCAGCAGCTGGTTGGTCTGTTCTGTGCACTGTTTACGTTCTCAATTCGCCATTGTGTAAAAGGAGGACAGCTGTCGAGCGCCGTAGTGCGCATTTATTCGGATATTTTCGGTAGTGCACTGAAGATGCTGGTCTCACATTTTTATTATGAATCTTATCGTCTTCTCTTGCATCAGTATTCATAGCTTACCAGTGTCCACACCCACTTTACATCTATGGGGCACACTGTGAATTGTTTGATGTACCTCTTTCTGTACTAGTTAATTTGCACGAGTTATAAATGTTTATTAAAACATAAATCCCAATCTGAATTGTATGCTGAATAGACAGTCATTTTTTAAAATCGGATTTCCTGAATTCCTGCGATTAATCTAGATTAGTCTCATTGTTATATGAAAATTCAAATGTAGTGTATTGCACACTTTTTTGCTGCTATATAAGAAGCTTTTTAACAGCAGTGTTCCCTTTAACACAGTTACACAGTTGCTATTTGCTACTACATGGCATAAATATTTTATCTTGATTGTTATAGAACCCCACCCCCGCTGCAAAGGCGAACCAACTCCACGTTAAAGTTTATGTACCGGTATGTGAAAGCAGTGTCATTAAAGCCCCTGCTGGTGTAATGGTCAGGCGTCACAAAACCTGTATATAATATAGACAAAAGTAATGGGATTAATGGGGCTTGTTTTGTTGTTTTTTTGTATGTATGTGTGTGTGTATATATATACATATATAGTCACAGCTGTAATTAAAACATTCTTCTGGCCTACAAACCCTGGTCCAGGTGGCCTCCAGCTTTGCACATTAAGGGGTTTTAACTTCTCCCACCACACCTGATCAACTAATCAGCTCGTTAACAAGCCCGGTCTGTGCTGCAGTGGTTACTTAGAGAAGCGAAAGAGCTTAAACGTGCAGGACTGGGTGGCCTCCAGGACCAAGGTTGGGAAATACTGGAATATCTTAATCTTCTCAGTCTTATTCCCTTCCAGACTGTGGTGTTTCCTTCTCTTACAGGGTTTCCTAATCCTGGTCCTTGATGCAACTGCCCTACTTATTAAAGTGCTTTCCCCTATTTATGAAACAAACTTCAACACAGTAAGGGCGTGTTAAGGAGCTGGTTAGTTGAATCAGGTGTGTGGGGTGGGACGCTGAGCTCCCAAGACTGCTCTAAAACAGTTCAAGGTTACGTTGTCATCAGCAGGTGTGACTACATACATAGTTTGATGTGATATTTATCCATCAACCACAGAACAACATATATCAGCGTTCAAACTGGGTTTTCCAGTTCCTGAGGCACACTGCCCTTACTGTGTTGAAGTAGGTTTGGTGAAGAAGGGAAGGCACTGATGGGACCAAGATTGAGCAAAAAACTCCCACATTATTGGAGGGACTTAGTAGAACTATTTTATTTTCTGATCAAATATGAGTATGAAGTGCACTTTAAAGGTTTTTAAAGGCCATTGTTTAATATAAAGTTCATTAACTGTGTCCTTTATATTATATGGACGTTTTTCAAACTTTACTGACACATCTTGTTTACAAAAGTGATTTTTTGAAAGAAAAATTGACTGAAAGGTTCTTTGGAGAAGCCAGAAAAGTTCTATGGCTTCAAGGACTGCTTACAATACACTTGATCCAACTAATTAGTTAAAAAAAAAAAAAAAGAAACCTTCACATTACAGGTCATTTACTAATTTAAGGTTTATTCACAGGTCCTTTATAGAGGTTCTTTGATATTATGTTTCAAGGACATGTTTCAAAAGTCCTCTAAAGAACAATCGCCTGAAACGTTCCTTGGGGACGCCAGAAAAGTTCAAGCAAAGATCTCTTTCTGTGAGTTTCTACAAAAATGAACTGGTAAAAGGGGGAAATGTTCTGTACTGATGTAATCTGAAATCGGTTCAGTCTGACCAAGTTGTTTTGCTTCCATTGCTGCAAAGAACTTATCTTGGTATCTTCTACCAAACTTCCAATCTCTGAGACAAATCCCCCCAAAAAAAGCTTGGCCTGTGTGACACGTGGTGGTGTAGTGCTTGCCTCTAATACTGGAGGATCTGGGTTCAAATCTTGCTGACAAATCTTCTTAGGTTTTGGTGTTTGTGGAGACCCCTGACCAGGACTTGAACCCATGACCTCTGAATCTTGGAGGCATTGCTCTTACCACTGAGCCACAGGATCCCACAACTCCCAAACCTTTTTTTGGACATTTGACCTTTAAATCATGTTCAAATCATAAAGCTAAAGGCTCAGATTAGAACCCCAACCTGCTGACCTTGGAGGCATTGCTCTTACCACTGAGCCACAGGATCCCATGTCGCTTGAAATTTGACTTTCAGGTGAGGTCTGATGTTCAAGACATAAAGCTAAAGTCTCAAATTAGAACCCACAACTGTCTGGTTAGGGGCAGTGCTCTAACCACTGAGCCACAGAATCCCACAGAAAGCATGCTTTTTTTTTTGGAAATGTGGCTTTCAGATGTGTTCTGATGTTTAAGGTATAAACCTAAAGGCTCTGATTTGAACCCACAACCCCCTGGGCCTTGGGACCAGTGCTCTAACTACGGAGCCACAGGATCCCACAGATAAAAAGCCTTATTTTGGGACATTTGACTTTCATATGAGGGCTAATGTTCAAGACATAAAGCTAAAGGTTCCAATTAGAACCCACAGACTGTAGGTCTCAGAGCTAGTGCTCTTACCACTGAGCCACAGGATCTCACCGACGGCCTGCTATTTAAACTTTAAACCAGTGCATTATACAGCCAGGCCGGATGGACCACTTATTTTTGAAAATTGGCGTTTAGATGTAGAGTGATGTGAATCTTGGCAACTACGTCTCTTACCTGCTTGCTTACTTCGGGGAAAAAAAATCTTACTCGTCTTAACTCTCGACTTTTCTATGACTTGTGTTGTTCAGATATTGTTTAGCAGGTGCTGGCTAGGTATTACTTGACAGATGTTGTGTAGGTGGACCGAATGTGCAGTATTTCAGTTAAATAGTGGACATGGATTTAAGCTTCTTTACAGGTTTAAGAAACAGTTGTGGACTACTTGAACACGGATGTACGTCGCTCTGGATAAGAGCGTCAGCTAAATGCCGTAAATGTAAATGTAAGATCAGTTAGCATGTTTACAATGCCCTACCGTAAGTATCGTAAAAATTGCGCATAGAAACGTCCATCGTATTTTTAACATTCGCGTTTTCCATAAAGAAAATGTTATTTTCTGTAATGTTTTATAAGACTTTTCAACTTGTCTATGTACAAGTATATTTTTATAATAATCATAAAGAAATAAAAGGAAAAAAGCAATCATGTTGACGCTTTTTGATCTTCTGAAAGCAGTGGGAAAACACTTCAAAGTAGAAGAAAGCATCCACAAATCCTTACAATTTATCAGTACTGAACATTAATGCATCAAACAGGCATTGAAAGATAAATGTACAGCATGAATTTGTATCACTCTACAGCATGAACATTAACACAATCACTACAATCATACTGTCCCATTGTGTAGTTACAGTGTTGACAGGATAAAATATTGTGGCCGGCAAGTCGTCTAGATTTTTGTTCATGAGGCAATACTTTGTTGGCACATTCTTTTGTCGAACTTTGCTCTTTGCTACTCCAGTCAAACAAACTGACTGGACAAACAGAATCAAGTTTGCACATCATAACCGTTGCAACAAATGCAACAACATTTCTACTTTTGTATGAGGCTTGATACGGTTTCAGATCTACAACCCGTCCAAAAGACGGAGACTGTGAGCTTTCTTTGGTTCTCCAAGCTAAAAAAGCTCCTAGCCTGCCTACTTTCTTAAAAGGCTTATGAAAGACAATAAAAAAAACTTCTGGCAGTGAGAAGAGTTAAACAATACGAGATTAACTTTCTGAACAAAAGATGATCTACCAGTACAATTCTGAAAGCTGTTAAAAATAACAAATTATTTACTGGTTAAACTGAGCAGAGGATGTGAACAATGAGGGTTTGGCTTGAGTATCAAGACTCAAAGCCTTTACCACTTAATTTTTAATGTAAAACAGAGAAATTGTCACTCATCATCAAATTTCTTTAATTATGCCAATGCAGTTCACTGGTATAGCCACACCCACTTTCAGTTTGTAATGTAAAATAAGGCATCTAGAAAAGCATCATTCGAGAAACAGGTGTTGATACTGATTTTGTAAAAATGCCCAATTTGCAATGGTTTAAGCCACATCATCCCTTCTAACAGTTTGTTGTAAGACGTAGTTTTGGATTAAAAGGTCGCTTAAAATTAAATCTTGAAAAGTTTCAAAAGTTCAAAAAATCATTGCACATATGACATTCCAAATACAGTTAAGCAGATTTGTGGTTATAACTTTGCACAGTGGCCTCCAAAATAGATTTCTGAAGGTTTGTGAGATGGAGGTTGCAACAAAACATTCACAAGCAGATACAAACATTCTCCTTCCTTATGTCTCCAGACAAAAAAAGAATAATTTAAGCACCATTTGGGGTCGGAGGATTTGTATGCGTAACGTTGAGCATCTTCTGCCTTGTCGTTGTGTTTGTGAAAGTCTTTTAAAGGGGAGAGAGACTGCAGCAATGCAGGAGAGAAGCAGATACAGGTACAGGACTGGACTGATACAGATACAGGACTGACGAACCAATGACGCAAAAAAAAATAACAACTGAACTCTTTGGCTTTTGTTGTTTTAAGCTGTCTTTTTAACCACGTGGATGAAGTAACGAGGGGCTTCTCCCTGGCCAGGCTTATACTGCTTGAAATCACCAAATACGCACTGCTCACACTTCGCAAAGAAGGCTTCCTTCAGGATATCCTTGAAGCTCTCCAGCCGGTGGGGGTAATACGACAAGCGGAACTTACTACAAAACAAACAGGAAGTCAGACTGACAGTGTATATTTCACATGATTAACCCTCACCTGGTACTGTTATTGCTGCCCATACACCTTCAATTTGTGTCATATGTGTGTTTATGCGTATAAAAGATCTCATAATTTGTTGTGTGGTGGCTGAACTATACATTTGTGCAATTTGGTCATTGACATCCAAACAATGGAAATTCAAATATAATGTAGCTTGTTTATAGTACAGAAAGTGAATGTAACAACATTTACATAATGTACAGTAAAATGGCAATTACACTAAGCTTCTAATGGCTAATAATCAGTATCAGCATGGAAATGCATGTTATATTTTTATGATAATAGTATATTATATATATATAATTTAATATTAATGTATTAATGCAACACTACAGTGTATAAATATAATGTATAGTATATTAATGTAAAATTGTATCCTTAGCCTCCAAGTCTGTGCCCTACCTTGTCTCTGGTGGCGTCTTTGCTCCCTCTGCTTGTGGGATCTCCAGGGAGTAGTCCAGTGTGACCATGTGGGGCTTGTTATTGACCCAAAGCACCGATGTGTCGATGTCCTGTTTCAAGTCACTCTACAATACAAATACCAACCAGATAATTCTTTAAAAACCCAGTTTATCTTTGAAAACCATGTGCTCAGATCACTTACAGCAAACCTACAAGCACAAGGCAATGATCTGTATATTATTTCCTCTTTACTTTTAATTATAATAGCACTAGCTTGATTCCTTAACATATAAATGGAATTATTTCCCCTTGGGGCTCTTTTGGAGCTACTATGCCGGCCAGGGCTGCTTCATGAATCGAAACTGTTTACTGAACAGTTATCAGGGAGGTTAAGCATGATTTCATAAGAAATGTCTTTGTGTGCTTGAACGTAATCTTTGACCTGTGTGAGAACTTAGTTATTGACCGAAATATTGGAATCAATCATTATCACCAAACACTTACGATGCCAATAACATTCTGTGCAATGATATGTGATGTGCAATGTTGTGCAATCTTCTTGTACAGTGGTGGCATATTAAGATGTGTGTGTGTGTGTTTGTGTGTGTGTGTACGGAGTAGATTTACACAAATCAGTGCTTCAACCAAGAATATGCAGGCAACAGTGGGTGTGTCCGAAATCGGGCACTACTGCCTTCTGTCACTACCTTCTGTAGTGCGCACTGCTGTGGGTCAGTGCTGTCCTAAACGGAACACAAACGTTTTGCACTTAGCGGAAGTGACGGACTCACATTTGCTCACGATTCTTCAGTCGCCAAAATATCTGCCGGTTTTACCATCAGTAAAATAACTATTAACGTTACTCACATTTATACGAACCAGCTGCCTCCGCTTGGGCTCGTTTTTCACTGTTTGCTGCCATTATCCAACTCGAAAACGTTGAAAATCCGACCCCCTCCGCTACGTGGTCAAAATGGCGCCTGTTTAGTGCGCATAGTGTGCATCGTTCTGCACTGCGTTTTCTGGCCGATTTCAGTGCAGCATCCGGATACTTTCAGTGCACTGAGCTTTAGCTTGGTTTTCAGTGTGAGTGCACTACGCCCTAAAATCGCGCACTAAAAGTGTGCAAGTGCGCGGTTTCTATGTCAAGAAACTGATTGCTGATGAAGTGACTAAAGGATCAGCAATCCACACTGTGCAGCATCTGATAAACTATAAACTTTGCATCTCCAGGGTGGATCAACAGGTTAGGCGTGTCTAATGTGGATGGTTTTCTTTAGTTTCTCTTTCTCCTGTTGTTTTGCGGACAGTGGTGAAGTGTCTTTTTTATGGTAGTCCTTTTTGGGGGAGGCTTAAATTAGTTTGACTTCTGTTTTAGCTTTTTGGCAATTGCCCATCCCAGAGCTAACTAAGCATGTATTTATGTTCCAGGTTTCCCTGATAATTAGACATTTCAGCTTTATGAGTTATAGAATGAACTGGCAGCCTGTCTGTCTGCTGTTTCCTCTCCCAGCACCTTTTTTTTTTTGAGTATTTTTTTTTAGATGTGTGGTTTAAGCTTGTACAGAATTATGTAACAGCACCCTCAGTGGCGTTGTTTGATCAGTACTGCACAGCAGTTCTGTGCTGATTTTGTCTGTTAACAGGCAGGTATGCACACAGGCAGACGGGAAACCATTTGAGGTTAGGGCCTTTATTGAGTAAAAGTAAAAGAAAGCACTGCATTTCACCCATTACTGCTTACTGCTTGCACTACATATGTATAAATTCATTAGGCATAATTATGTAATAAAAACAGCTCGGGAAGAAATAACAGACCATTGCAAAAATGTTCAGGCTCTCAGGTTTTATCTTTTACAGGTGCAAGTGTTGAACTGAACAGTTTTGCCTTTGTCAAAATTATGTTTGCATAACTTCAATAATTCAAAGTTCACTCAAACAAAATGTCAATAATTACCTTTGAGGAACTTCTAGCAGTGTTTTGCCATCCAACTGGTCATATTGCGAGAGGAGAGTGTTGATTACAGCAGTGTTTTTATACTTTTCCTCATTAAATAAGATTTGATTCAGGTGATCACTAATCAGTACCTCATGAAGCAGAATGTGGTGTTTGTGGAGGAATTTAACAGACACTGGCATGGAATGGTTGTCATTCTCATAAAGATGCTAATTTAAAAATAAATTGCATTGGTCTCACTTTCTCCAGAGCTGCAAAATATATGCTCAAGAGCACTCAGTGTGGATATTAAAACAAATTACCAACATCTAACTGCTCTTACATTTAACACTGTTACTTCAAAGTGTTCAATAAAGGAGATGCATGGACATGGAGTTAGCATGAATCCACAGAGCTGGAAGGATAACATGGGGAAACGTTTTGGAAACTTAGAAAGTCTTTCCAGGCATTTATATTTTATTTACTCGGTTTATCTACTAATAATTTGTTGATTCATGTATAAGATTCATACCAAATATTGTGTACACTAATAATTTAAAATGCATATGCTTTGTTATTTGAAAAACACACCTGGTAATAAATGTTTTTCCCTCGTGGAGCTAGGCCGGTCTCAAGGATGTAGTCATAGTTACGGTGATCAATAATGAGGATTCCTCCAGGTTTCACCATGCTGCCGATGTTCTGCAAGGCCAGCTTCTGATCGCTCTGGTCCCCTAAGAAAGAAGTAATAAGTAAATAAATACAGAGAGAACTAAAACATCAATAAGAGTCACATTCTTACCTTTAAAGTCTGGTAGATGAGCAAACGAGTTCCCCAGACAGATGACTGCATCAAATCCATCTCCTGGCTTTTGAACATCCTCAGGTAAGGTAAGCCAGTTTGCTTCTTCGATTACTGCAAGGAAGAGAAGACACAACTAATCTTGCTTTCGTCAAGGAAATTATGACTAAATATCATTGTCAATGAACATTTATCTCGTGGCAAAAATGAGACAAGGCGCAATGTAAATGCTGGTCATGTGACGATAACTATAACGAAATACATCATGCAATATTGTTGACGAATAAAAAGGAGACTAAATGTGGTTCACGAAATAAAAATGATGCTAAAATGTCTTCACTTTTGTTGACTAAAACGAGACGAGACGTTATTTCCTGTACGACAGGGAGGGGAGACAAAAGTATTGGGACGCTCGACCTTAGAGTCAATATAGTGCCAGGGAGAGAGAAATGACTATTTGTTCAGGAATAAAAAAATATTCAGGTAAGTTCTTGCCAACACACTCAAGACTTTTACCAGTTTTACAAATGTGGGTTTTATGGCAATAGACATACACATTTTCATTTTATTTGCACTTTTTAGTGCATGTGATGTTATTTTATTTATTTGATTTACATTTATATGTGTGTACTATGTGTGGCAAAATAAATGTTGTAATTTCAAATCAGAGTGTCTCTGTGTCTGGAATGAATGTACAGTATTCTTGAGTCTATAAGGTAACAATAATATAGTAATAAGATAAACTTTTTGTTTGAATTGTGAAATAGTTTTGACTAAAAGAAAATGTGTCTGTTCTACCAGGTACTTATACTAAATTGACTGTGTTAAATAGAATTGAATTACTGAAAAAGGACTAAAATACAACTTTCATTGGCAAAAACTAGACTAAAATATCATCAGTTTTCATTGACTAGACGAAAAAAAAAACTAGACGAAAATAGTCGTGGATAATTCTGACTAAAATCCTCAGACCTTTAGTCGACTGAAACTTGACTAGACTAAAAACAGTTTGGATGTGACTAAGACTAATGAAAAGTAAAATGACAGCCCGCCAAAGACTAGACTAAAACTAAAATTAAGACAGACCGCCAAAAACAACACTAGACACAACAGGGTGACATTCCTCCAAAGCCAGTAGCACTTTAAAATAAGATGGTAAAATTTTGTTTATTAATGGTTATATGATCTTTAGAAAAAAATGCCTTTTATTTCATAACATATGAATAAGGCAACCACAACTAAATAAGGAGCCCCTTCTTACCCCATTCATCAAACGCTCCCTCTTTCCTCCTCTCCCATCTCTCCTTCAGAGCGTATTTCAGCATCTTATCACTGGCATCCACGCTAACCATCCTGAATCCCTCCTCCACCAGCATGATAGAATCCACTCTGCAAAAAAGGTACAAGTTTAAAAAAACAGCATGTTAGACTAGAGCTATCACTATTGATCGCATCAAGTAATACCCAAAATTATGTTGATACTTAGAATACTTAAAAGTACTCAAGACATTTAAAAATGTGAAACAAAGTGTAATATGTAGTATAGTATACAGGGGGTCTTCAAGGGATTCATTCCTGGGACAGTGATATAACCCTAATTTTGGTGCAAGTCGAAACACCAGTTCTAACACAGCTGTAAAATCTAGAACATAAAAACACAACTAAGTGACAGAAAAGGAAAAGGACATAAAGGACATAAATATACTGTACTTGTAGTACAGTACAAAAAATGAGTGTAAAAAAGTGTTGATAAAGGCAAAAAAAAAAGCAGCAAACAAAGCAACACAAACGGACACTTGTACTAAGATAGGCATCCTCCCTCAATCATACACTGCGTATTCTGCCAATTCTGCTTATCTTCCGCCACACGTCACTAAACTAGTTTGCCCACGTGAGCATCGTACACTCGAAACGAAACAAGACCCTCGTACCTCAAGGACCCACTGTACTATAGTATACATATTGGTGTGTCAGGTCATGTTCCTCATTGTAAGGGATTCTGTATAAGTGCAGTAAGAAAATTATAAATATGTTTAATGTAGAGCTGATTTATTGACAAGGTTCATTTGTCACAATCAAGTACTCATGACATGGCACCATGCTGTCATTATTAAAGTCACAGGGCAGCCAAATTATTTCTGATAGTTTTACGTAATGAAATATCAGTGAAGATAGAGGCTAAAGTCTACACCCACTTCTTTCATTATACGTTTTACAGACACTCTAACCTCTAGTTAGACAGTATTGAGAATCATTCCTAAGCACTTACAGGGTGAAATGAATCATTCTACCATGTCACTTTCAGGACTTTTTTGTCCCACTGTGGTCAAGCTGTTGAAAATACCCCCACCCCCACCGTACCCTCGGGGAAAGTAGCCATTAAAATTCCTCAAAAATTCCTTTTTCTGCAGAGGCCACTGACAACATGCCCTCTATCAGAGCCTTTCAGAACACCAGTTTTGTATCTCTAAACCAGATATGCATACATGATGAAAACATATTTATACCAATAACTGAGATGTTCATTAACATATCAGTATATGACATGTAACAGCACACTGACTCAAAACATTTCAGTCATTACCTGAATATGGAGAACACAGACAGACTGTGTTGTAATGCATGCATCATAAGGACAAAACACTACTACTGCAACTATATGCCATCCTAGTGTTGTCAAAAGTCCCGGTTCTTCGGTACCAAGTACGGTACCTTAAAAAAAAAATGTTACGGTACCAGGTTTTCGGGAGTACCGGTGGTACCGAGCACACGGTACACCCGGTTCCTGCTTCGTGCCGGAGCACGCTTACGTCATTATGTTGCTATGGTTTCAGGATAAACAGGAAGAGCTGCGCTCTCGCTGAACGCAGTGCAGTCCATCGCTCTGGTTACTTTGTTGACAGTAATTTTGAGTCGTTTGGTCCGCGGTGGTCCACAGCCCTCTCACAGCCTGTTGCTAAACAGGTC
>JBBPDB010000001.1:41817806-41844626 GCA_037974465.1 Brachypetersius altus | reverse complement strand
AGGCAGGAGAGATACAGTGAGGTAGTGAGGCAGGAGAGATACAGTGAGGTAGTGAGGCAGGAGAGATACAGTGAGGTGAAAGCTCAGACACACAGATACATAGTGAATGAACAGCAATCTCACATAGTTCCCATGTTTCTTGTCCATCCCATGGTGTCCTCCGCTGATGTGTTGGAGTGGGTCTGTAGTGAAAAATCTGCCATACGTGAACACACCACAGCAAACAGTGTGAAGAGCACAAAATCCAACCTCTGTATTTAACCCATTCACCAAGCGAAGCAGGGGGCAGTCAGGAACACGGTACCTGGGGAGCAGTGCGTGGGGACGATACCATGCCCAGGGTACCTCAGCGGTGCCTGGAGGTCTTGGGAATCAAACCCGGACTTTCTGGTCGCAGGGCGAATGCCCTAACCCATGGGCCACCAGCTGCCCCCAACTGTAGAGCTGGGGATGGCTGTGGTGATGAACTCTTATGTATGTCTCTCAAAAAACCTTCATGACTACAGATGGCGATGGTTTTATGTGACAATAATACTTAGACTTCATTTTTGCATGACCATTTTCATTTACATTTATGGTATTTCCCCACCATTCTTTATTCCCAGGAATTGATTAAGCCATTTTGGTTTCTGTGAATGATGAAGATACATAAATGACCTCTGATTGGCTGCCCTGATTAGTACCTTGTTTATAAAGCAACGGAAACTTCTAATTTCTGTGTGAACTAGTGGGACCGGCTGCAGGATATGCAAATACTTGGGTACTTTTGTGACATCACAAAAGTGATGAATTGATTGAAGTGATGAATCGAATTGATGAAGTGATAAATGGCCCTGTTTTGCTGCTTGGACTGGGGAGTGAATTAAACATACAGAGACCTTAAAAACGGGCATATATCAAAGTTGCATGATGTGGGTCTACTATTATGTTAAAGTGCGTTTCAGAAATAATGCCTTCATCTTAGCCTTGGCGAGAGCGAAAGGTCAGAGGTCAGATCAAACTTTACGTCCTTCCACTTCGCACAAAACACATGTGCCATGAGAAGAGCAGCTCCTGCCATTGTTCTGCACTTGCTCATAAACAGTGGCGTGGCCTGCTGCCAGCGCAGCCTTCCCAGGGTTGTTGGCGCTCTAACCAGGGGTGTCCAACAGTTTCCGCCGGGGAAGACTGACCTCGCAAACTCAGGAAACAATTGGTGTCATAGAGGGAGTTTTTGTGAATCTAGCACAACACATGCTCTCCTGAGAGGTGAGGGAAAGGGAGAAGCTGTAGTGGGGAGCATGGAGGCCCAGCTGCTTCTTCCCCTTCCTCTGTTACTGTGTGGGGAAGGAGGTGTGTGTGTGTGTGTGTGTGTGTGTGTGTGTAGAGTAAATTGCCATCTTCCCATGCCAAGGTGGATGTTTTGAGCGCAGCGCACCAAGGGCATTTCCACAGAGATGGCGTATAGAGGCCTCTCGCTCTGTGAGTGACGTCCGCAGCGCAGCACAGGAGCTAATCAAGTTCATATATGCTTTGTTTCCTAACAAATCTGACTGAAGCCTGTTTCACACCACTGACTGCTGAGGTCACAGAGTGCAGGTGCCTGCAAAGAGGTTTTACAGGTTATGCAATACAGCAACAGTCTTTTTTGACAATGAAGAGGAAATAATAATAATAATAATAATAATAATAATAATAATAATAATGATTGATTGCTTGATTGATTGAATGATTGATTGATATAGATCTTTGTTGACGAAGTGCTTGATAATGAATGATTTAATTAATCATTTTTAAAAACAAGAAATGGGTTTTTGTAAAGTACAACCCCTTCATGAAGAAATTTCATTCTCACTGATTTCTGGGAACTGCGTGTACTTGTTTAAAAATGACCTCAAAATAATAGAAATATAATTCCAATGATGATAGATGATGTGATGTTTAAGGCAAGGCAAGGGAAGTGTATTATAGCAGATGCAGAGAAGAAACTGAATGTGCTTTACATTAATAAAAGCAAAGAACACCAGGAGGAAATTGAAGACAAAGTGCTCCAGCAAATCAGATAAAATCAGACAAATTATAAAAATAATAATGTAAGGCCTTTCACGTCAAGTGATGAAGATCAGGGAAAATGTTTATTAGCTGGAACAGGTGTTGCATATTGTGACAGGAACTAGACTTCTCAGGACGGCCTCCAGGAGTGGACAATCCCTGCTCTTAAGTATTAAATGTTAAAAGAACTCAAATTAAAAAAAACAATAAACAGAAGAAAGTGGAAGGTCTAGACAGAGAATGCAAAGTCTGGACCATACAAGGGTTAATTGTCCTTGAAAGCACTACTCTCATAACTTAGGCAGCCCTGACTAATCTCAAATCTTGACTGTTGTATTTGTAGAAGAAAACAAGCCCAATTGTGCCGTCTCATGTTGATTCTGTCCCGATAAGGAAATGGAAAACTGTTTAAATTTGGTCTGTCCTCATGTGATGCCCATTTGAATGATCTTATCTCAAGACAGTTAAATAAAAATAGTAAAGACTGTGCTTTATGCACCCAATGAGGACTGTGTTGTTAGGTGTCCCACTGTAAAAATGCCTATAAATGCTAACATTTGCAGCCATTTGTTCAGTTACCATCAAAGGTCACTCACACTGAATGTTTGGTAAAGTCTGGGAGGGGAAGCAGCACTTGCTTTTAGTGGATTAAATTAAATGTTATAATTACCATCAAATATGAACTACAATTATAAAGTCTCTCTCTCTCTCTCTCTCTCTCTCTCTCCAGTGGAAATAATTATGATCCCCTGCTTAAGTTTGCCAGTGAACACGTAAAGGATTCAGAGAAGGCTTGGGAGAAAGTGCTGTGGTCAGATGAGACCAAAATCGAGCTGCCATGTTAGGAGGATGAGAAATGCTGAGTATGACCTAAAGAAAACCATCCCTACAGTCAAGCATGGAGGTGGAAACATTATGCTTGGGGATGTTTTTCTTCTAAGGGTACAGGATGAGGGGCCTATTGATGGGGCTATGTACCGTAAAATCTTGAACAAGAATCTCCTTCCCTCAGCCGGAACACTGAAGATCGGTTGTGGGTCTTCCAGCATGACAATGACCTAAAACACGCAGCAAAGGTACCAAAGGACTGGCTCAAGAAGAAGCACATTAAAGTCCTGGAGTGGCCTAGCCGAGTCTCCAGACCTCAGTCCAGTAGAAATCTGTGGAGGAACTGAAGCTTCGAGTTGCCAAGCAGCAGCCAAGAAGTGAAATGCAAATCAATGCATAACTTTAATGTTTTTTCTTGATATTTCTTGAAAAAATTTCTTGAAAAAAATGAAATTACCTCATAAATTAGAGACTGTTAATTTTTTTATAAGTCAGCAAACTTAAAACTTACAAATTCTGCAGGGGTTCAAATAATAATTTCCTCCACTATATATATATATATATATATATATATATATATATATATATGGGTACTGGAACCATTATAGCAATCATTTGTTTCAAATTTTGACATGAAATTTGGCATGAAACTGGAAAAAACATTGAATTCAGAAGCATTAAAATAAATATTACATAATATTTTTTAACAGGGTATGTGTCTGTGGTAAGCAATTTCTGTATGTATTTTTTCCAGAGTGTAATCTGAGAGGTGATAAGTCCTTAGACAAAGGCTGATTAAAATGTAAACCCTCAGGGGAAAAAGCTGTAATTATATAATACTCACAATGACATAGGAGAGTGTAAAACAACACACTTAGTTTTATCAGCAGACTGCAAAATAGCTGCCCAGGTGAAAGAAAATGATTTCACAGTGTCCTTGCAGAACCTTTTGGATCAGACCAGTGAACGGTTTGGTCTGGGTGTGAAAAACAAATTGCCTTTGGAAAGCAGTTAAGATAATCATGAAGTTTATGTCATCATATTAATCATATTTAATCAGGTTTCTTAAGGTTCCTGTACTAATGCTGACATCTGAACATGTACCAAAAACATTTACAGTTTATTTTTACATGACCCTCTTCCAACCACTTTTTTCCAGCAATACAGTTTTTGTTACTGCCACGGGGGTGAAACACTATGTGAATGGGTGGCGCTAAACCACTGTAGCGTACATCGGGATATCACCTAAATGTTATGAAAAACTAACCATTTTTGCAGCTTAAATTCCATACATTGAATGTATATATAAAAATATTACTTTTGCTGTACTATAATTAAGTTACTGTACTTTGCACTTTGTTCCAATTGAAGTATTGATTTGATTTTACTGATGTCAGTTCTAGTTAAACCGAAAGAAACTGGCCAATTTTGAAGAATCTTTCCCAGTTGATCAAATAATATGGCTAAAAGGTTTTAGTAATTTAATTAACTATATTAAATTTAATATGTATATATATATGTTAGTAAATTTGTATAGATAGATATTTTACCTAAATATAACCGTACATATTACATCACACTACACAGTGTGTTCCCTGTCGTAACTGGGGCTCCCTGTGCTCCACTGATGGCAAACTGCCAGCTTGCCCACTAGAGTAGGGCAGAGAGCAAGATCAGCAAAATGTTGGCTAAAGCCCTAATTTTTACTTTGAATAAATATGGATACATTTAAGTTGCTATATAAGATCTTGGTGCAAATCTTGGAGAATGTCTTCACCTTGCATAGAATAAAAAAAAAAAAAACCTGCTACTTTACTGCTGGTCCCAAGTTAGATGTGCATTTAAGCATGTCAAAAGTCTAAATAAAGAACAGGAATTTGCATTTGAGTGTCTTTCTTCATGATGCAATAATGTCAGTTATTGCATCAGTTAGAGAATTTGGATTTTTGAGGTTTTGATTTTTAGGTTTAATTAGAGGGGTCAGAGATATTGATTATAGATCAACATTCAAAAGTTATGTGTTAGTTTTCCTTGTCAAATTCACTTGCTGGACATAAATAGGTGAACTCCACTGTTCTAATGGAGTTTTGGCAGATATTCAGAGTATTTTATTATGACATTGCATGACAATCAGCTATTGTTGCATCCTCCCATGCAAGAGGAGAAGACAAGCATTTCAGTCATTTGAGATCCTGCAAAACAGTGTCAGGAATTGGAGTCAAATGGGATTATATCTTCTCCAACAAATACAGATCTGTCATTTGTAAATCTTTTGTAAGTCATCATTTTTGAATCTCTAGCAAAGCTGAATAATCCTAAAGAGGTGGCAACGCAAACTATAATTTATTTGAGATGCTGTTTATGATTTCCAGAGACAACTGAAGCACATTTCTCACACTTAGCTCTCATGGTCAGAGTGAAGGGGAGAGGCTGCTGTTTTTCAGACTCAAGAAAATACAGGAGCAAATGTATTTGAGAATGTACTTGTTGGTCTCACTCTGATCACATGTGCACCAGACTTCAGCACAGTCTAGCTCTCTTTCCCACAGACTGCCTCATGACCATCCAGAGCCACATGGTGTGCAAACCTCCAACCTAATTCCTCTTTTGCATCCACATTTTCAAATTGAATTTAGATACAAGAATGTCAGTCAATTACCTTACATATATTCAGATATATTTACCAGAGATTTCTTTACAGAAGAGGGCTGTAGGCTGAAATATGACAGCAACAATTTACAAACTGTTTGTGCCTGTAAAATTGGAATCAGAATCAGAAAACTTTATTGATCCTGTAGGAAATCCCTTTTGCTACGACTGGATAGACACACAGAGACACAGAAACAAGAACCGATATAAAATATAAAGTATGTCCAATAAAAACCTCTGCAGAGAATCACAAATGGTGGCTAGGAATACGTCATTGCATAGTAACAGAGATCAGAATCAGAAAACTTCATTGATCCAGGAGGAAATTGCTATATAGTATGTAAGTAATATTGACATAAGTAATGATATTTCATGTGATAAGACTGTTGCACATAAGATATTGCACATAATGCTAATGTTTTAGCACCCATTAAGAAAACAATATTGCACATGGTAGTCTATCGCACATAATAATCAGATAAAAATGCATGTAATGATACATTATTTAAATTAAATAAGAAATTGCACAACAAAGTAGCAACGTGTTACTGCACGGGTCATTCTGTGGGTGTGTGACAGGGGGAGGAGTTATAGAGTCTGAAGGACTGAAGGATTTTCTCTGCCGCTCAGAGGAAAATAGTACAGTAGTAAGTAGTACTAAATGCCATCACCCCACTGCGGTTGCTGTATATTGTATTGGGAGAGGAATAGCAGTGTTGTATGTAGAGCAGGGGTGCTCCAACTTTCTGTCTTAAAGGGTCAAAGTATAATGTCGACGGTGGGCCGACGGCCAAACGGCAAGCATGTTCGTCGTCACCTTTAGTATATGTGGAAATACTTGGCATGTGTTCTTTCATGATGCAATGAATTTACTCTTCAATAAATGGATGACTCAGCCATGGTTTACTTACACATGAAGCAGACTGTCTTTAAACTGCTTCACATCAAATAACCTGACGGACTACCTGCAGCCCTTGGACCTTATTTTGGGCAGCCTTGATATAGAGTTACTTAGTCATGAACAGCACTGATCCTATGAGCAGGAGCCAATATTTTTACACAGAAATACCAGAAACACCAGCATGTTTCAGTGCATAAGTGCCTCTGCTGATACATCCCAGACTGGAACAATTCTTATTCTCTCAGTCTGCCCACATTGCAGTAGTTTAGTTCCAGTCTTGTGACCTGCTGCTCATCTCATCACATAGCATCTATTCTCACATCTTTGCCCTCCTAAGTACGCTTTTTTTAGTCCTGTGGGTAGATCATATCTCGGACTGAAAGAGTCAGCAGGATGCTATCTAACATGAGAAACGTCGCTTCACTTTTCCGACCTTTTACCGCAGTAACAGGTCATCAAGGTCAGACTGTAAACTCCACTGTGGCTTTTACTCCACAGTAAACAGTGTTTATGGTTCAGTTCGTGAAATAAAAAAAATAATTTAAAAACTACAAGCCGATTGATATAAGCCGACTGCATGCAGGTTTTAGTTACTAATTAAAAATAACATTTTTTAAAATCAGAAAACAGAAACAATATCAGATGGGTTCTGGCTTGTGAGTCTTTACATTATGAGTTTCTTTAGTTCTTTATATTTGCCATTTTCTAAAACTCCGTCAATAAGTACTTTAGGAAAGTCCTTTTTTGGCTCTTTTATTTTTAAAGGTACAGCTGCATTTACTCAGCTGCGTGTACTTAAGTCTTTTTTTTCCTGTACTCTTTTACTTTTATTCTTTTACTCTAAGTACATTAACATATCTGTTTCTATTACTTCTATATATATTATCTATGTCTATCAATAGTGAAATATGACAAACCATTATCTACAGTTGGAGCTAATAGATTAGGACAACACTGGACTGTAGGAAACCTGGTTAGACTACCATTCATATTCATAGTCAGAGACTCCCAGAAGGCCAATCAAAACATGACTGGTTTATTCTGTCAGTTTGTGATTGTGCATTTGGTTAGGCCTTTAACTAACAGGAGACATCACCTCACCGTGTCTGCCAATGTACCATAGAGACAAAATTTCTGAGTGGATCATTTACGAATGTTATCTTGATGATTACATTAAAAATGAAGTAAAATTCACAAACATTTATTTTTCCCTCTTTTTTTCTTTTTCTGTACTTATGTTTCAGCCATATTGGGTTTATTTTTGTATTCCTGTGGTTCAGCACCTGCTCTACTCTGCTATTTACTCACACTTCTCACTTTCCAGATTTAGCGTTCTCTGAAAGAGAAGAAAACCTCTGAAAGATTTCAGTTCCTACGCTGATATTCCCTGAATTCGCAATGAAGGGAAAGTACTTCTTTGCTGCATTACTTTTACTTCTGCTTAAACGTTTTATTTCAAATAACACATTAAACTGAGTCCTGGTACAAGCTACATTATCCACATTTGTGCGCACCCGGCCCCCCTCTTTGCTCTCCTAAATCCAGGTTATGCAATACTGGCTCAAAGGGTCAGGGCATGATATGTATTGCTCTGGCAGAAGTGGGTGTAGATTTTTCAGTTGACCACATCTAGACAATGTGCCCAGTTAGCCTAGTAGCCTCACATAGTACTGCTGGTATGCGGCTCTAATCTCCGTCATTTCAGAGCAGGAGGAATGTGTCGGAAAGGTAAACATTTAGAGTGCAAACGTTCCAATGCTTTTCTTCCAGCGATGGATCGTAGCCATAGGGCTCCAAACTGGGGCGTAGCGGTGACAGGTTACATTTACTCTACAGATATCTAGAGCACACTTACATACACTCTGCAAGTGTACATATGAGTATTTGATTAGATATTTCTTACTCCTGTTTTTGCAGGTGCTACATTTACCTTTCGCTTATCATGACCAAAACAAGAAGTGTATTAGAGTGCAGGGCAGTGAAACATCAATGAAAGAGTGAAATAAGATCATGCAGAAAATGACTGACTAAGTTAAAATTTTCATACACATAAAACACCCGAGGCTCTCACAAGACAGAGCCTTTCATATGGGTACCTCAGTCAAGTATCTAAAAAGTGCATTCATACATTCATCTCAAATATTTTATCCTTGATTTTACAACAAAATCTAAAACTATATATAAAAAATACTATGCTTAAAATATGACACTATATTATAGCTTGGGTAAGATGTGCAAAACAAGAATTACTTGTTGAAGCCTAAAAACATTTAGAAACAAATCAGTTTCTTGACTTTACAATCATATGAAAATTCTTTAAACTCACAGATGTTTTAAAATAATTGAAAATAAATAGTTAGTTATATGTTGTAACATCACAGCAAATAAATCAATTGAAAATTAAATAATTAAATAATAGTAAATGTATATAATTAAACATGACAGACGTATCTTTTAATTCATGATTGTACTTATTTAATTATGGATGATTTATTTATGTATCAATTAATTAACAATTAATTATGGTGATGCTATTTGCAGCATTAAATAAGTCTTTGGAAACCCACCATTACTGAACACATTAAGTTTACTACAAGAATGGACATTTACTGGTTGCTATTGACATATTTGAATGTAGATCGAGGGTCTGAAGAACGAATATTTCTGTATCATTCTGCCAATCCCGAGTAGCTGTATTGCGCCTAGCTCAGTTGCTGATTACTGAAGTTTAGTACATTTTAGGCAGCAAGTGAGCAGTCAGTTTTTGAAGTTGATGTATTAGGAAAAATAAGGAAAGTTCTGAGTTGTTAGTTCCTATTATGCAGTGTTTGGAACCTACCAAAAGTGGACCAAGGAAGGACAATCTTTGAACCACTAACAGAGTCATGGGCGTGCAAGAGTTACTGTAGCACGAATTGCTGGGAAAGTTATTGCTGGCTATAAAATAACGGTGTCAGAGCACACAGTGCAGCACAGCTTTAAAAGCACCTTCAATGGATGCGTGAGAATCAGAGCTGGACCATGGAGCAATGGAAGAAGGTGACCTAGTCTGATCTAGTCTGATTTTACACTTATCCTGTGCATGGCCGTGTTGTGTATAATATATACCTGGGGATGAGATGGTACCAGCATGCACTACGTGAAGAAGGCAAGCCTGGGGAAGTAGTATGATGCTCTGTGCTCTATGTTCTGCTTGGGTCCTGTAGTCATATAGTCATATTGATATTTTTGACGAAACTCATACTTAAACGGTGTTGCACACCAAGTTCACCCCCTCATTGCAACAATATTGTTCAGGAATGCTTTCAGGACCATGGCCGAGTTCAAGATGTTGACTTCATGTTCTCCAAATTCCCCATATCTCAGTTTGACCAAGCTTCTGTAGGAGATGCTGGACAAACTAATATGATCCATGGAGGCCCCACCTCACAATTGCTGCTAAGATCCTGATGCCAGATACTACAGCACACCTTCAGAGGTCTTGTGCAAGCCACACATCAGTTGGTCAGAACTGTTTAAAGCATAAGGGAGGACAACTTTAGACTGGTAGTTTTAACATTGTAGCTCATAGCGTGGCTACGGTGAATGTCAGGAAACATTCATTTGTCTGCCTTGGTTCAAACAATAGTTATGCCAGAGCCAAGTTATGACTCATTCATGGACACTTGTTTGTATTAGATCAGATTATTTTGGTTCATATCAGATCAGTGGTTTAATTGGATATTAGATTAGCAGATGCAAACAAAATGAATTAAAGCAATGGTCATCACCAATCATCAATTTCACCAATCATCAATAGTACTACTTTCTAACCAGTTAGGTAGTTTCTCATTTTTATTTTATATCAAATCGATTTACATTAGAGTTATGTTTGACATAGACAGTTGACTAAGAACGACATTTTACATTATTTATGTAATGATATTATTATTACTATGTTGCACCATAGAGTTGTTTAATTATGTTTATTTAAAAAAAATCTTTCTATACATGTTCTTTTTTAAAATATATACGGATGTCAGTGAGTTGAAAGTTGATGTTGTCTGGTGAATAGTGTGAAATTTGATATCAAACAGTAAAAGAAACAGCACCTTGTCCTTGAGGGTTACACAGCAGAAAAGAATCCTAAGCTCATACCTTTTCCATGGAAAAACACACCTCAAATGACACATTATCAAGTGGTCTGCCCAGAAATCTCCTAACAGAGTGATAAGGCAATGCAAGAGGCCGTTAATGGGAAAAGGTATTACTTGTAAGCTGCCCGTATTATGTAACTTCATATCATGGTTTATACAGAACAGGCATTTACAGGAACACCTTTGTGCCCAATGGAGCAGGTAGGTTTGCACAACATGAGAGGTTCAAGCATGCAGGGCAAATAATTAAAATAATTAATGGAGGGCAAACAATTCATTTTTTTAACAAAACAAGGAGCAGAAATGTGTCCTAATATACAAAAACATCACACGAGTGAAACATTTCAGACATTCCAGCCATTACATCACTAGAAGAGAAGAGTCTTGTTAACCTTGATCAGCCAAGTAGTGTCTGTTTCTGGCCAATCATCACTTACAGCACAAGTGTAAACAGACTGCAAGGCTATGTCCTGAACAGCAGTGGCTGCTATGGGCAGCAATCCAGTATTTACGTGTAAAACACACTGAGCTTCACCAAATCTCTGGGTGAGACAAGGTTTGGAAACATGAATCACTTCTATTTTAGTGCAGGATGTTTGCAGGCACTTCAAGGAACAATTCTTCCTGACTCGCATATCCAAGCAAGGCAATGGAAAGCAAATACTATGGGGTATAACAGTAAAAGGCTAAATCTAAGCCTATATCAGGACTAAATGAAGTGTCAAAAACTACAGGGACAGTAGTTCACTGAACTTCCATGGAAAGCAATGAACAGTGATCAATTTCAAGGAGGCTCTTGCATTTATGACATATTCACACTGGGGCAGTACTCCAGCTCAAAACCTAGGACAGGAAACTCACTCAGGAAACAGTTTTCCATGCACTGGAGATGCAAAACATAATGACGCAAGAGGCCAATGTGAAACACACACACACACATAGCGGAGGGAATTGCGCGCAGTAGATTCACACATTCTTGTGGGTGCGCTGGCATTGGTGTTGTGGGTGGCATTGTGGGTGAGACTGGCATTGCATAAAAACATTACACATTTAAATCCTTTGGTTTTCAGCTGAGTCACGATATTACAAATAAAAGGGCTTAACAGCATAAAAATGGGTAAAGATATTATTCAATAAGATCATTAAATAAGACACCCTCCCAGGGGATGGCATTTGAGCCATCAAAACACCACACACAAAAATCCATATTTTAAAAATACTTTATTATCAACTTTCACTGGAATATTAATAACAAGCAGGATTTATTAACACCAATTTGAACACCAGCTCTTAAGAGTTTTACATTTATTTACATCCACATTTAAAACAAGGGTCTACACTAAAGATACAAATATTTGCTTGGTCCAGTAAAAACAAATCTCAATGTAAAATACTTTACAAAACATAAGGCCTTGGCAAACAATGGAAGACCTTAATATGAAACTATTACACAATGCAGCAGATGGAGTGGTACACCAGTTAAAACCCTCTGAGGGATGTGTTTTACGGCTCAGAATGTTTGCTGTCCACAGAAAGAAGTCCAGGGGCACTGCGACAGATCGAGTACATTTCCATGTACCAGAAAGCAGGCTCACTCTTCTTTCCAAAGTACAATACTAGTTTTAAAAGTGGGGTATTTTGAGTAAGTCTTGCATGCCTCAGATGAAGCATGTGCAGCCTTGACCCTCTCACACTATGTATCATACCGAAAACAGACAATGATTACGTGAAAAAAAGACAAAACCCATAAAAATGGGTGAAACTTAAATGTAGGCAGTGTTTTTCCTTCATTGTATTACAACAAAAACACCAATATGGTGCATAAACGTCAGAGAACCAGGAGCAATTCTCAACGGAATCAGCTCTCCCTATTACATGTATCCTATGAACCACGGATCCATTACAACTGATTCTGCAGTTCATATAATTCAGGCTGATGTGTTTTTGCTCACGCTAATAAATTACAATTCTACATTATTCAAAGACTAAACATGAACCCCCTACATAACCTTGCAATCATCAAGATGTCTTAGTAAGAAATCTTCACAAAAGAGTCATTTTTCCATGGAGTCAGTGTTTGAAATTGTGGACTTCATTTTGGTCATGTCATTTAGGTTAGAGCAAACCAAGACAAATGCTGTTTCTTCTACAAGATCCACAGCTTCTTTGCTTGGAATAATACTGACTGAAACTCACTGCACAGATTCTAGTTTGTTAAAACTAACGCCAAACAAAAGCTCTACAGATGTGGAGGAACCCAAAAACTTGTTTGATCAAGTCAGGCACAAGAAGTCAAATCTTCAAGTTTGTGCAAAATGTCCAAAAGTGGGAAAAAAAAACAACACACACACGAAACTCTCACCGAGAGTTTGCCTTAGGTCCATGTTCTAGATGCCTCAGGGATCAGTGTTGTCTTCTTTGGAGTACTCCTCTACCAGCTGCTCATAGGAGTGGCAATGGTCGGACCTGTCCGTGAACACGGAGATTTCTGATTCAGAGCCCTGCTCCTCTTTAGAATCGGTCTCAGATTCACCGTTTTCATCAGATGTCGAAAGCTTGGGCTTGGTGTCTTCATCCTCGTCATCCTCCTCCTCCAGGTTGGTGTTTAAGAGATTCTCCTCATCAATGAAGGTGATGTTGGCATTCTGGAAGATGAGCGGATGGTAATCTTTGGACTCCCACATGTGCCGGCCAGTACCGTGGCCTCCAGGCCCGAGACGTTGCTCTTCACCTGCGTCCTTATCCAACTGATTCTCGTACATCCTCTCCAGGTCTGCCTCCACATCACCATCACCCTGCATCTCGTTCAGCAGGTGTCCTCCCTCCTGCCCAAGCAGGTAATTCTTGGACTTCGAGAAGGCCACAGTGACCCGGTCACTGAAGCTGTAGCGCCGTTTCTGACGAGGTGATCGGTCCAGATTAAGAATAGTGTTTCCATTGATGGGAGAAGCATCGTTACAGCTTTTGGAGCGGCTGAATTCTTTAGCCTTGCTGGCAACACCGTTGGCACACTGACCTCCTACTTCCTTCTTGGCCCCAATCTGTTTTATAAGGTCATTGTAACCTTCTGGCCTCTTGCTCAGGAAGCTGAAGATGTTGACATCATTGGCAGTAGAAGGCAGGTGCAGGGCTTTGTGGCTCTCTTTGTAGTGCTGCAGCTCGTCCAGTGATAACTTGCGACGCTTTCTCCTCTTCTTCAGAGCTTTGTGGGCCTCAATGACCATCCGCACCTTCCAGTTAAAGAAGAGAGAAAGCCAGGCCAGGCCCAGGTATATCCACACCTCCACAAAGTAGCGATACAGAGTAGGGTAGTCTGCATTGGGGTCAACACCTAGAAAGGAGGAACACAAGAAAAATAATAAGCATTAAACATTAAAATGGAACATCTACTGTATTACTGGAAAGTAGAGATAACCTTAAAACTCCTTTAAAGCATTTGTGTTTGACTTTGTGAAATAAGATACAGTGAAACAGTACCTTGGTAATCACAAGATTACTAGAATGGCTGTAATCACAGCCTTAATCATATGTAAACACAATGAAGCTGTGCGAAAGAGAAATGCACTTTGATTCTTGGAAAATGACGCAAGCTGATTTCTTTGCAGTCACCATCCGGATATAAACACAGCTAAATCAATGACCAGGGCAGGTCTCTTGACTTACAAAATTTGTTTAACAGTGTCTGAGTTAGTTATACAGGGTATCTGCACATATTTGATATGCAAATTCAATGACTTTTAAGACCTTTTTAAGACGAAAAATTAAGACCAACACAGCGGCAAAACACAATAGCCTAGAATTTTGATGATTTCAACAAGTCACATATTTATTGGAGCAACAGCTCTATTTTTTTTTCTATTTCTATGGCATGAATATAGGCCTATGAGGTACACACTGCCCCCTGTACAATAGGCAGCTACTTTTGCTGGTTTAAAAAAAAAAAAAACAAACAAACAAAAAAAAGGAAACAGATATCGTTGCTTCACTTTTAAATTTCCAGACTTTTCAAAGCCTTAAAAAACGTAAACATTTTTAAAGACTTTTTAATACTTTTCAGGGATCCGCGGGGACCCTGACAGTAATATACAATTTAAACACACAATTACCTGCTACAAGATCACCAAATCCAATAGTTGTCAAAGTGACGAAGGAAAAGTACAGGCCCTCTATGTAGGTCCAGCCCTCTTGGGACATGAAAACAAATGGCGGAATCACCAGATGAACCAGGACACCCCACAAAATGAAGATGGCTGTGCAGGTGAATTGTGCCTTTCGCTGGAGGGGAAAAAAGAGATTGAGGTATATTTTAAAGGAGTTAACAGATGGATTTCCTGCAAAATGTTCAAATAAGCATTAAAGTGTGAGGTTGCACTTCAAGGGACAAAAATATAAAAAGTGTAGGTGCTCTGTGTCGCTTACCAGTGTGACCCCCCTCTTGGTAAGATACTGTCCGAGGTGTTTTGCTCTTCCACCAAAGAACTTTCCAAGTTCACTGATCCAGGTCAGACAAAGTGGGACACCAAACAGTCCATAGAAAATGCAGAAAACCCTCCCTGATGATGTTTTGGGGGCAATATTTCCATAACCTTAACAAACGAAAATAAAGTGTTAATGTCATTGACCATACGTACCAAAATATTCCACTCACAATCAGAAAAACCAAAATCACAGTTTGCTGTAGCAGGAAACATCCTAATGGTTTTGCTCACACTGGCTTATCAGCCAAACTTACTTCCTATCTTCATGTGTGTCATTTAAGCAGCTTCATCTTATCAGAGAAGCGTACTGGACATTTTGAATTTGAAGATGCTGACTAAAAAGCAAGCTATCCACCTGAGCGTGATCGGCCCACAGGCACTTTTCAACAGGCCATTACCAACTGATTACTAAACAGATTCTGTACATCCGCAAGGAATAAATAAAAGGTAACTACTTCCTGTCCACTTTGATATGTTAAGATAATCAGTCCTCCCTCTGTTTATCCCTCAACAATAAACAGATCTAGTCGATTCTTAGAGTGGCACTGAGACCATTACCTATAGTTGTAATGACCGTCGCAGCGAAGATGACCGCGTTTGGCCAGTTCCAGTTGTTGAAGGTTCTATTTCCTGTGATGGTAACACCTTGCCCTGCGGCTTCAGACACCACCTAGGATAAAACAGATCAAATGAACTTGTTAAACTCTGTACATGGACCTATAATTCTGTTTCTTACTCAAGTACTGAAATGATATATTAGATTCCCATTAGTTACTGAATGATATGTCTCAGGATCAATAGCTGAATATTAAGCTGGCACTTTAAGGGGCTAAGAATGTGCATTTTGGAGCAACAGGGGTTTGTTGCGTCTGAGACCAGACCTTGTACCACATCCTTCCTGTGAGCTGCTGACATTATCAGCGGGTCCCTGATGAGAACAGCGCTGCCAAACAGGCCACTCAGGGACTTGAGCGGACCATCCCTCACCTGAAGGGCTTCTGGCACCATCTCTGAGCCCTCAGCACGCAAAGCTATCACAGAGATGCGGCAGAGTGGACCTTAATTTGTCCCTAAACAGCTATTCTGCAGTTGTGTAATCACAGATGAAAGGAGCAGCTGGGGTCTGCTCATGGCAGAGATTCAAATACTCCCTCCAGCTTAAGAAAATAAACACATCACTTAAAACTGACCAAGTTGGCCATTTGATTCTTTCAAATGGAAGACTGGAGATTTCACCTTGATTTCAAAACAGCACCACAAGGAGCGGTGAATACAGAGTGACTGAGAGTAAATTCACACCATGCAATAACGACCAAGAACTCCCTGCAGCTCTGATACCACAGATCCACTGATACTTCATAAGAGCCCTGTAAGCGGTAGGTAAATCAGAAATATACCAAAAAGTATTGTTTTGAGTAGGATATCAATAATTGAATCTCATTAAGAATGCCCCATGACATGTTTCTTTAAAGAACCATTTTGTAAATGTTCCATACACTTTAACATTCAGTATTATGTAGAAAAAAGTTTACTGTAATTCTGTGGGAGCACAATCCTATACACAACTACAAGAATGTCTTGAGTTTTTCACACTGAATAGGAACTTTAGATGCAAGTTTTAAGTCAGATTGTGCCACAAAGACCTGGCGTATGATCATCTTCTAAAACCTAAAACCTTTAAGAAAGTAATTTTTACAGAACAGCAGCAGTTGCATAGTCCAAAAATTCCAGAAATGCCTCAATAACAGGGTATTTCAAAATAACTGGTTTCTGTGTTAGAAGTCAACCCTTGTGTTGCAATTATTTTGCTTAAAACCACAAACTACAGGCTGAAGTGTAAAGGAACTGTACACTCCCAGCTGTAAGATCTAGAAATTATCAGCTGGTTTAATGGAGCTGAAGGTAGCTTCTTCAGAACACACATGCAGCTTTTAAAAAACTAAAGACACCCTCCTGAGCGATCTGTGTCTAGACAGCAGGACTAGACAACAGAAACCTTTGGCAAATAAATCACGGCTCCATCTCCTGTCCCTGTAGACCCATCACATCAGTAACTCAGTGATGAGTTATGACATGCCGTCCCTGGCTCCTCCTTTACAGGTCTCTGCTGGGTGAGGAGCCTTTGAGGACCAGAACTTTCTCCATCTGTTGAAGACATCAGGATGGGACACCAGGCTTTATGAGAGTCACCATTTGGCGTGTTGAGGGAACATGTCAGACGTTATATGAGATTTTGGTGAATTAGAACTAGGAGAGAGACACCTGTTTAGAGTCTGAGGAGTGTTTTCAAAGAAGGAAAATGGAAAGTTGCATTTTCATGAGTCAAAGGTCTAGAGCCAGCTGGAGGCCAAACGCACAACATGTGATAGTCTTAAAGTTCTCCAAAAATGGGGAAATGAAATTCTGCATTTAAAAGGCTTTCGCTGCAAACTTCTGCACAAAGTCTGTTTCTGTTAAGAGTGTCTGTCTGCCTCTTGCAGAAGTGAAACATATCCAGGAACCAACAGGGCAACACAGAACAAACTCAACACAGATTAAAAAAAAACACGAATCCATCATTCATTCATCACCGCACGATCTAAGCAGAGTCATACCAAAGCTTACAGAAGTGGATGGTAATGGACAGGGCAGAGAAACATGTGGGAGTTTGACCACAAAGTGTGTTTATAAATCAAGACGTCCTTAAACTAAACAGGCTGCTCATTCAAATCATTCCAAAGATCAGACTCAAGGTTTATAGGACACAATCAGGTACCAGTATGACGTAGATGTTGTGTATCGGCTGCAGTGAGTAAGTATTCTGCTTAATAGTCATGGTGATCTGGTTATCTTCAGTTTAACACACCCTTAGAAGACTCTCGCACTAACTGGTGGAATTTATGGAGGAGCACTATTTATGGACTGTGACTATCCATAGAGAACAACATACTGGCAGCTTTTACCCACCTAAAATGGACAACAGAAACAAGAATACGTTGAGCTTTTGTGTTTTTTCTAAAAAAGAATATGACGTCTACAGCAAAACTGAGCTGTTTAGTGTGTTATTCAAAATGACACATGAGCCTAAGTGTCTGAGTTTTTATTTATAATGATGATAAAAAGTGGTTAAACTGATTAAACTGGTTTTCTTTGGGTAGTATTTCATCTTTCATTGTCCTGTGTCTATGTGTGTGTGTGTGTGTGTGTGGACCAAAACCATCCTAAAACACGTCGGATGGCACATTAATAACAATTTTACACCATAATCGCTTCAAATATACTGAAATTTTCATAAACCACTGGAATTTCCATTTAAATACAGAGGCACTTGAAGCCTTCATTTGTATCCTCAATTTCTCAAATCATCATATTCCATCCTGTCACAAACACTCCAAACATTAAGAAGCGGCAGAAAATATTATTTGGTGACGGTTGAATAAATTCCTATCCTAATGACACTTGGCAGCTAGATTGATGGTTAGGATTAACAAACAACTTCACATTTAAATCAAATGTTAAGGTGTGTTTGATACTCATGGACATAGTGTAGACTTTTAATGATTTATACAGTCATTTGAAGCCATCAATGTACATTCCCTTTATGCCATTTGCACTGAATGTAAAGAACTCACTAAGTTGGACCTTTATCAACTGCATATTTGCACTGCACAACTGCTGCAAAAGAGCATGACCAAGACAATGGCCTGTCTCCTCAGACCACAACTCCTGAAAGGGTCATCAGCAGGTCAACTTTCATTCGTCCTGGGTCATAAAGAGTTAGAGCTCTCTGCAGGAAAGAATGTTTTGTAAGGAGGGAAAACTAATGTGTGAAAGGTGCAAAGTGCTTGGATTATAGCTGCTAATTATCTAGAGGTCAGAAGCAAAGTGTTTAAATGGGCCAGACTTCAGCACTCAGCAATACAAGAAATATCTTTATCACCAAAGTAATGAATTCTCCATGATCTCCAAGGACCACACCTGATGGGTGGTGTTTATTGAGCAAGGTCATAAAAACCATCCGTAGCACGAGTGGACAAAAAAAGAGCGAAGTACAGGCAGACGAAGTAAACCTGAGAAAAGTAATTTCTAAATGAAAAAAAGCTCTAGATTGTGTTTTCTTAGTAACTTCTAATGTTGCATTATAAACTCCTTGGTGTGCGCCACAGAAGAACCATTTTTGGTTCATAAAAGAATCTTTCTGGATGGTTCTTATAGCACTTATTTATTAAAGAGGAGACGCGTGAGAGTGCAGAACCTTTTTAAAGTTTAAAGAACTTCCACATGTAAAATTTTCTTGGAAGAAGCATTAAACTGGTAACCACTGCATTATGTCAAGGATCTTCATTCCTTTCAGGAAGTTTGTCATAGGTTTGTCATGGTCATGAAATTTTCGGTTCTGATTAATCACAATGAAATAATTCATTGTGATTAATCACAGTGTTTCTCTTAAATTAAGAGAAAGACTGAAGAGAAACAATTAATATTGTTATTACAGTACCTGTCTCACTAAAGTAAGCTTGATCCAAAGCTATTGTTAACAAAATGTACTCAGTGCTGCAATCTAAACAGTCTGCAAGTTGGAACTTATGTTGTTTTTGTAAGACTCATGATGTGTCTTAAAGCATTTGACTCAAAGCGCTTTCTTATATTTGCATTTATTTCCCTCAATCCAGAGCAACCACTTCACATTCTTCCTAACATCTGCGCAAAATTATCAGTAGCGTCACAAGCAGTTTTGGGATTCGAACCTACAGCCTTCTGATTGCAGGGGCAACTCTCTAACCACTAAGCAAAAGACTGTATTCTAACATAAATTTATATGTAATTTAATTATTAATTCTACTGCTGTCCATAACACCACAGGCGAGTTTCTGTCTCTGTATGGATCACGTAAATGCACTTCACTGGATATAATGGAGATCGGGATCTTTGGTGTTTGTCATTGATTTGAAGAAGAATTGAATTCTGTATTGAGATATTAGCTGTTGTTACATCTCCCTGATTGGCACACTTAGACAGTGTTCCATAATGGCTTGATAATATAGTACAAAAGTAAATATATATAAAAATACAAGAGGTGCCCAAATGTCTGAAGCACAGACAATAAAGAATATTCTTCAGCGGTGACAAATTCAAAAACCATGGCCAAATATACTTTACGATACAATAATAACAGTGGAGGAAACTGGGTCTCCTCCATGTTCCAAAGCCTCAAATACCACAAAACCAGTTGTGCTGTTGCACACTGGCTAGATTCAATGCATTTATCAAACATCTTATTAGCTTTCTCCCTGGGTCAGAACCGCCCTCATCCTCAGGCACTCGCACTGACGTTGGTTAAAGCAGCATGGCACAGTGTATCTGCCCACTACCAACGAAACAGCACGGCCTCTGTCCCCAAGACACTTTGGCTTTCCACAGCGTCATGCTGCCATCAGAATGGGCAGCGTGTGGTTTCCTCCATACCTCCTGAAACTACTTTGCGCTCAGCATTACATTAGTGGCCAACCTACAGCTGCCCAGCTACTGTTGCACAACCACCAGCCTGTTGGTCTTCTTAACTTACTGTGAAGGAAAATGAATACAAGTCCCAAGATGATTGAAAGTTTTGAATGTTCTCCGCACTTTTAGAGCAGGATGTCCAAAGGATTTAGTCTAGCTCCGTATCATCAGGGCACAAACTAGGGCCTCAGTCACTGTTTGGTCTTTGAAAGGTCACAGTGAAGCCAATACTAAAGCTAACACATTCGTTTCCTTATCTGCTCCATGCCAATCAGTTCTCATTCTTTCAAGGCTGGCGGCACTAAAAAGGCGCCGCTGAGCGGGTCAAAACAACAAAGACGTTTTCAGAAGTTTATGAGATGGAAAAATCTACAAATGCTTCTGAAATCCCACAAAAGACGAACACAAGTGTACAATAATACTGGAGAACAGTAGCTTTGAAGAGCAAGCAAAATGTGGTTTATATTTCTTTCCTGGAAAGTCGAGGCCTGATCTTCCCCTGTATTTGAAATATACAGGCAAACTTGCATCAGGAAAAGTGAAAGTTCACTTGTAGAGGCGGTTCACAGCCCAGTGCGGCGCTGATAAACAGCATGTGGCAAAACCACAATGACAAACTCCAACTGTTATCAGCCAGCTGACTCTGTGGCTGAGGGATCTACACTGTGGGTAGTTTTCCATTCCTCTGCATGGAGAGAGCATAAGGTGTCTAGGAACTTGAAACAGCTGCTCAGAGGGGCAGATTGAATTGCTGTAGCCTCGAACAATAGAGCCATTTTTAACAGTTTCATTATATGCCAACAGATTTCAGCAGCAGCTGAAGAAGCAGTCGGTGCAACACTAACCTGAAAGAAACATTCAAAAATGTGATGCATGCAATAGACTTGTCATGGCGATATAAGTACCTAGTCAAGAATTCAGAAACACTGTTTTTAACATTTTCTGACCAATTAATATGAACAAAGTTGTAATTCCTACAGTCATGTGTACTAAAAAAGTTACGCTAACACATGTCTCTCTTTCTCTCTCTCTCTCTCACACACACACACACACACACACACAAAGTGTACAGTTTCTCCACAATCAGCACTCAGGGTTGGATGCCATCCTGTGATTAGGGTTGTGAAAATGTGAGTTGTCAGCCACTTAGTCAGACAAACAAAAGGTTGACAACGCAGAAATCCCTTCCTCATATTTTGAGAAATGTGATCACCAATATCACATGACCTGCAACATGCCGTCTTTGTAGGCTTGTGTTTCAAACAATTCACTAATGTTACACAAATGGCATCCTTACCAGATATATACACTCACCACTCCAACCAAAACAACATAGTGTCAGTCTCTGACGCTCCTCCTACAGAGGTCCGGAGTTGAAGTCCATTTCAATGGGTGTCTTCTACAAATGAGATGAGTGACTGTGAAGTACATTTTTGAAGAACCTCTGAACTCTTAAAATTCTAAAGTCTCCTATGATTATCACATTTGCTGTTGGACTTAAATTTGGCTTAAAAACTCAGTTGTTCTTTAGTGAAGGCAATTATCATTAATTTTAAAATAATGAAACTAAAAAACATGGGAATGCTTAAAGGGAAATTCCATTTGTTTTTCAAAATTTCTGAACAATCCAACAGTTGAGATTTAAACAGTCTCTCAGAGCGGTTTCATGTGAAATAGGTTATCATAGATAAACGTATTTATTTTACAGTGATGCTGATAGAAACCAGGGGTTGTAAGGTTTATTACGTAATTACAGCTAGTTCAAATCATGAAGACAGGTGAAACACATCTACCACTCTAAAGGACTTTCTGTACATCTAAATCATTTAACTGTTAATGCAATCTAGAAAACAAACTGATGGATTTCCCCTTTAAATGGTTCTTTGCATTGTGAAACTGTTGCTTTCATGTTTCTTTGAAAAGCATTTATACAGCCCCAAAAAGGGCTCTGGTGTTAGTCATAGAACTTTTTTTGGTACTATGTTGAACCCTTTCCTCCCAAGCACAAGGCTAAAAGGAGACACTCCTGGTCAAGCTCAAGTTTTAAATTACAGTAACCAAAATATATTGGCTTGCAGTAGCTCCCGGCATGCAATTAAATTCATCTCAAGGAGAAAGATTACCCCGAACAATAAACAAATATATTTAAACTAATAGGATATTGGTTTCCAGGGAAAGCTTTCACATGTATTTGCTCTGTTCATTTACAGTGATGCAGATTCTGAGTCACCAAGGGGTCAAGAGGTGACCGTGGTAACGATGTAGGCGGCTACCTTTACACTAGTGATGGAATCAACATATTGCAAAATCTGACACGTGGGAAAAATGGCTTTAGTCACAGTGACTAAAATGGACATAAGACAGACGAACACATAAAATCTTAGCAATGACAGCCCAAGGACTCCTTTGAAAACAATTAACAGGGCCAATCATAAAATTACAAGAAGTGTTTACAAAGGGATCAGACCATGTTTTCTGTTCCAACGCTCATCATATCCTCATAAAGGCCCTCATATCTTCGCAAAACGTTAATAATTGATGGGCCAATCTTCACAGGAATTTAGACATGAGGAGCATCCGTGGCTGGATTGCCTTATTGTCATCCATAAAGTGTAACCAAGCTAATCTGTAACCTCAGCCTGTAGGTAGGTGCTTACCTTCGAGATTTCTGGAAATGTAAACCTTAGTGTGGTTCACGTGGCAGCTGTTTACACCGGCATGCCCACATTACACTTTTCGCAAAAGCTTTGGGGGTTTCACTATACCTCCCTTCAACAGATGCTCAGAACACCTGAGGAGGAAGTGGTTCTTAATTGGGGAGAGTAATGTTTTTATGTTCTAGAGAAGACAAGGTGCAATGTCAATTGCGCACACCAGAGTGTTATCCTGATAAGATATGAAAGGCCAATGGCAGTTGACCGCAAGGAACTTGTAGCCTAAAAACCACAAAGCTTTAATACAAGCACTTCTTTATGGGCGACAGGGTTTTTTGTCATGAAACTCTAAGACATGAGTAATTTGTTACACCTACAAGAACGTTACCCCCTGAAGGCAATGTTCTGCTGCCATCCAGGTTAATTGTTAACCCACTATTCCCAAGCAGACCAGGTGTAACTGAAATTCGGTAAAACAATGCCCTCTCTGACAACTGTGTTAAGCCTCACAGAACAGAGACCTCCACCATAAGTATGGGTATGCATTCAAAATGTAGAGTTACAACACTAAGTGGACTTGCAAAAGCTGATCCCGAGTGCTTCATAAATCATAAAGCCACAAGCATTACCATAACCCATCTGAGAAATTAAACAGGCTCTGTATTCAAGTAGGAATTTAGTTAACCACTAGAACAGCCTGTAATCATTTTTGGCGCTTGGTAATAACCGCACAGCGGATTTAATATTCTTTGCAGCAAGCGTCATATTCAGGAGGTGTTGCTCATGGTAAAAAGTTTGTTTTTATTCTGGTCTAGTCATAAAAAAATGCTACTCAGACCAAACCTCTGACAGCTGACACACAAAAGCCCAAGCAATCCCCCACAGGACACCCTCCAGCTGATCTGTGACAAAAGAGCATAAAGAGAAGGAAGGAGGGAAGGAGGTGAGGGGTGTCTGTAGCTTTCAATGGGGACCAGGGGGGGTCGTTTTAGGGGAGGTGTGGGGGTTCATGAATTATGCAGAGGCTTCAGTGTACACAATGGCCAAAAACGCTCTGGCAGGGCAAATGGGCAAGACGTGTTTCAACATGTCCTTTTTGGCATTCAGAACACTCTTTGTGCCATTTTCTTTCTAGAAATCTCTTTAGTTTATGACTGTCTAGTACTTAATCAGTCTTAACATTTAAACTTTCTTACAGCGGCAACGTATTTTACACTTTGCAGCTGCACCAAGTATAAACAAAAATCTCACAAACTACTTTCATAACATCATAGAGAGTGGAAGAGGCCTGGTCTGGCTTAGTACAGAGGTAATGAAGTGCTTTTCTAATACAGTTAATAACCAAAATAACAGACGGCACTGATACTTGGGCACATCAGTAGAAAATGGGAAATGATTACAAAAAGTGGTTCACATTCAGGCCCGTAGCAAATGTAGCTTGATATAGCACATACACTCACACTGTGTGATGTCATGTCAAATGCTGTGTGTTTCTTTCTGTTGACATAATGCCCACCACTACCACCCCCACTGCACTTGCGAGATCTTTGTTTTAGTTGTTCTGTGAAATGAATAATCAGATTCAAAACAGTTCATTTTAAACAAACACATTTAAGCAACATGACAAAGAAACTTGGATATTTGTGACTGTTATTTTACACACAAAGCCAATGTTTCTGCAAACAGGGTCACTTAAGTTTAAAAAATAAACATATGAACTGTTTATGACCTGATTCTTCATCCTTATCTAAACCATTCAACAAAACAATCAGACGGTCATTAATTGATAATCATTTATGATGCATCTAGAGTCATTTAATCCGAAGTCAGACAAGAAAACTGAAAGTAACGAAGAACAAACGCTGACAATAAGACTATTCCAGGCTTATGAGGTGCAGAACCTATTATGACACGAATTCATGGCGCGAGGCACAAAATACAAGTAGCCACTAAGCCAGACACATGCATTAGATTACATTGGTATGAGCTCTTTAGTTTAATTTAACTAATCTCATAAAGAAGAGCTGCAGATGTAGAACTGTGCAGGACTGAATGGCAGAAGAAGCGCTAGAAATTATTATACAGACTGTTTTAGTATAAATTACTGAAATTAAAAGAAAAGTAAGTTCTGGGAACATTTTAGGACACACTATTCATATTCAGTATTCACTGGTATCAGTGTATCCTCATGGCCTTGTTCTGCGCTGGTGATGCTTTATTGATTGGTGTCTAGTTTATCAAACTCAATGAAACATTATTAGGAAGAAAATGCTCCTGAATTGGAATCAAAGTAGTGGAAGTAGTGGATTTTAAAAATCTGCAAAGTATAATTTAAATCATTTCAGCATTTAAATAATTTGTGGTGAGACTCAGAACTGGCCGAAGTCACTTTAAAATGAACTCATATCCACTTCTGACTTTGGATGCTTTTCAGGTCTGAGCTTTTAAATTAAAGCAAGAAAAGTTGTCCATGGCCTATCCACAGAACAGCACAAACACAAAACACATCAGTGCATCTTCACTTGTTCACACACTGGTGGCTGCAGCACCCCACATGACTGCACATATGAGTGGACCACAGATGTGAGAGTGAAAGAGGGAGAGAGAGACACTGGAGGGCGAAGTCTGTGTGAAGGTGTAAAGGTGCCCCTACCTCCAGGATCCTGTTCAGGTCAGCTTTGGAAAGGCACGGGTAGTCTTTGAGGATTTTCTCCTTCTTGTCATTGTACTGGTTCACTGCCAGTTTCCAGTTGGGCTCCTCAAGCACTTGGAATATGGCTGCCCCAATGGACAGGTAGAAAATAATAGCTGAGGTCAGCAGAGGACCCTTGTCCACCATAATGGAGCTGAGAGACGCAGGAGAGCTGCCAGGACTGCCTCGACCCTGCCCATCCACCAGCACCAACACCAGTTTAATTACGCGCCAAAGCCCAGGCTTTCTGTCTCACGAGCTGTCTGGGGGAGGAGTTTGAGACTCGTCCCGGATCCTCATGAGCTCCTCTGGTCCTGCAGAGTTCTGGGTGGATGAGGGGGTGTGGGCCGGTGAAGTTGGGGCAGTGAGTCTGTAGCAGTGGTGGGGAAGCCGGTGCTCCGGGACTGTGATCTGTTCTGGGGCCACGTGCACAGCTGTAGCACCCACACCGTCATTAGGAAGCAGAGGGGGCGGAGCCTAAACGATAAGCACCGCCCACTTAGAGCGCAAGGGGCGAAATAAGTTATACACGGAGTCAGTCTTTCTCACTCTATCTCTCTCTGTTTCACACACGCACAAAGTCTCTGTGTCTCTCTCTCTCTCTCTCTCTCTCTTTCTCTTTCACAGCCTCTCTCTCCCTTGCACACGGTCTACTTTTCATAATTTTCAAACTTTTGTTCAAACTCTTTTGTTCCTCTCTCTCTCTCTCTCTCTCTCTCTCTCTCTCTCTCTCACACACACACACACACAGCAGTCTCATTTTCATACACACTTGCCTGAGTGCTCTCTAACACACTCATTTATTTCTTGCAAAAGTTAATTTGCAAACACTCATTCAAGATTCAAGCTATCTGTCATGCTCAGTCTTCTTCAATCCTTGTCTGTGCTCTTTCTCACTCTCTCTCTCACTCTCTCTCTTTCTCTCTCTCACTCTCTCTCTCTCTCTCTCTCTCTCTCTCTCTCTCACACA
>JBBPDB010000001.1:41775691-41808103 GCA_037974465.1 Brachypetersius altus | reverse complement strand
CTCTCTCTCTCTCTCTCTCTCTCTCTCTCTCTCTCTCTCTCTCTCTCACACACACACACACACACACACACACACTGTGTCCAACAACCTATGACTTTGCTCCGTTTGTACAGAGAAAATCTGCACAAAAAGATAAAAAAAACAATACTAAAAAAACAATACTCAAATGTTTTTGCATTAATGAGAAATATTCTATTCACATGCTGAAGTGATGGATAAAAAGTTAATAGAATATCCATTTAGGTCTCAGGCCAGAGGCGCACCTGCTGACCAACACAAACACCCAGCCAGTGCACACAATATAAACTGATATTTATAGGCCGTATCTTAAAGAAAACTAATGATAAAGCAACTGTTGAACAGTCAATTAATCTGTTCTGCAGGATGTGTGAAATGCTTGCGCCCCCTAGTGGAAAATTCGGATGCCTGGCAGTGCAGGTCACAGGTCTGTTTTGGTACAGGTGTTGAATATTTTGAATGAAAGCTCAAACTTTTCAAAAGGCCTGTTTCAGCTGGACCTCAGCAAGCTAATGCTGCTGCACTCTGCTTAACATCATAAAACATTAAAATACCCCACACATACCAGCAATTTCTGCCAAATCTGGGGGTTGCTTTGGCGGTAGTATCCCACAGTCTGTGTTGATAATAGTCTTTAGTAGTTTAATGAAGCTTAACAGTGGACTTACTTTCATGAGACACCATTTCATGATGTTACTTGGGGAAAGGCACGTGTCAAGTTTCAAGAACAAAACATGTCAAGTGAACATTCATCCTTTACCTCAGAAGAGATGATGCATTTATGATGGCCACTTTGGTTGCAGCATCCAATGGTTGCTCTCTCTCTCTTTCCTTTCTTTCTCTCTCTTTCTCTCTCTCTCTCTCTGTCTCTCTCCCTCTCTCTCCCTCTGTATCTCTTTCACAAGTTAAATATGAAATTAAACCCTTTTGTATTTAAAAAGTCAATATAAATACAAGAAAGCCTGAATATTGATATTTATTTAATTATAATTTTTGTGTGTATTAAACCGATTGTTAGACTAATGCAGTATTCCCCAACCCTGCTCCTGGAGGGTCACTGCCATGTACATTTTTATTTCTCTGCTCCCAACACACCTGATCCACTTACTCAGCTCATTTACAGCCTATCAGTGAGTTCTGGGCGTGTAAAAAGTGGGAAAGTACAGAAGTCCAGAAGGCCTCCAGGAGCAGCTCCAGGACTACAGGGGGTCCTCGGGTTACGACAGTCTTGACATACAACATTTTGAGCTTACAACGTTCACTGCCACTCCCACTCGGCTTACACTGTTAGCCTCATATTTACGGACTATGTGGCCAAACTAGTTTGGTTGCCCGCAGCAGAAGAATACACAGCAACGTGGCGTATGAGTGAGCGAGCTTTCCTTTTTCTGTGGCTTAGTTGTATTTTTATGATTTTACAGCTTGAGGGTTTAGAGCACAAGGGGCATAAGTGACATCTTCTAAAAATGTCATTTATGCCCCTTGTGATCCAAACCCTCGAGCTTTGCTAGGATCGGTAAGCGAGGCTAATGTGAGTTTCAACTAACACCAAAATCTGGGATACATCTCTGTCGAAGGAACTGATCTGTGCCGTAACTGAAGGACCCCCTGTAATACATTATATAAAAAGGTTGTTGACTCTTTATGCACTTTAGAAAACATCATAAACAAAACAAGCTATTTTTGGTCAGACATTATCAGATGTACATCACATGGACCACATAAGGGAACATCTGGGGGGCTTCATTATTTCTCACTCCTGGTGGAAGTTTGGCTATGTATGGACATGTATGGACCAGATTTAGACTGTCGACTGGATGTCCTGCTCAAAGGAAATGTGTTGAAAGCTCTGGTTTGGGGTACAAAAATGTATTGAACAATGAAGGGTAAGAAGTAAAGAAAAGTAAAGTAAAGTAAAATGGCCCCTTTTGGTCACGTGTGATTGCACCACAACACAGCACACAGTGTGAACAGTGTGAAATTCTTTCTCTGCATTTAACCCATTCACCAAGTGAAGCAGAGGGCTGTCGGGAGCAGAGTGTGGGGACAGTACCTCACTCAAAGGTACCTCAGTGGTGCCACTAGCAGTCCTGGGATTCAAACTCATGACCTTCTGATCATAGGGGCAACTCCCTAACCGCAACAGCCGTCCCAAAGTAAAGAAACAAAGTAGATTAGAATGCAATAAGAAACAATAATGGCTGCAGTTCAGACTACAGTCCATCAAAAGTGTGTGACCAGACATTTCATCCACCAAAGCAACAAGATTTTATACAAAGTCATTTTAGAACCCATTGATCTTAAACTGTTCACCCATTGTAGAAGGCAGCTGGTGTTTCCATAATGTGTAAAAGTGCAAGGAAGGAGAAAAGGAGGGTGTGATGTTATTTCAGCTCCATGTCTAATGTTCAGCTTCTTTCTCCTGAGTAACTGGCAGCTCCTTCGTTTCCCTTTTTGAAGGGTCTGTTTTTTTACCACTTATTTTTCCCGATCTAAGGTAAGCGTTTAAGCCTTCCAGAAGATCGATGGAGTGATTGATGACTAAAGCCAGCCAGGCTAGGCCGAAAAATATCCAAACTCCCATGATGCAGCCGTACCAGTCTGGGTATTCCTTATCAGGGTTGTAATCTGGAAGACAGAATGTGCAAAATCTCTGAATGAATACATGATCTGAGCATTTAGAAGTTGATCATTCTGTCCTGACTTGGTAAAGTGGACTTCATAACGGCTCCATGTTTTTTTAAACGGAAAGAATAAAAATTTAAAGGCAGGACATGGTTTAGGTTAAGCATTAAAATTACATTTGCATATTGACACTATAAATGATAAATATGCTTAACACAAGTTTGAATGACTTTGGCAACGATCCGTTTTAAGTTTCCAGGACATTTTTAAAAAGAAGTTAAGTTTAATGAACAATATCTTCCAACCACATTCCATCAAAATGATGTTGTTAGGTTATACGAGAGTTGGTCAGATGTATTGTTTCTGAACATCAAATGGACACTTCCAACAAAGGGAGAACTGACATATCAAGCAAAATAAATTTTAAAAGGCAATTATTCCACCATGCGCATTTTAAAATTGTATTATATTAAATGAGGACTAACACTGTTGCCTTCCACATGGCAGACCAAGGTTTATTCCATAAAATGTTTTGAATATTGGTTTCAAGCTTTAAGGAACCTGATTTCCTTCAATTTTGGAGTTCACAGAACTTTTAATAATAAGTTTATTATTCTATAACATTGATTAGACGTATATCCAACTCACTTACTTTTGTAAGTTAAAATATTACACCATTATTACAGGGGTAAGACTCCTAAAGCCACATTCACCTATATCTGCTGCAAAGATTCTTTATGTTCTTCAAACTCATCGATTTTACAGTACAAGGTCTTATTCCAACTGTGTGTGTGTGTGTGTGTGTGTGTGTGTGTGTTTGTGAGCATGCCAGTTTCAGGACTTACCTGCAACATAGTCTCCAAAGCCTATGGTACTTAGTGTGATGAAGCAGTAGTAGATGGCCTGTGCGTAGGTCCAGCCTTCATACTGTTTAAACAGCAGCATTGGAACCATGAAATAGAGCACTGATGAGAGGATGAAAAACGCAAAGTGGATGCTGACCCTCACGCATTTCTGCAGGACAATTAGAAACACGGGTAATAGTGAAATATAGTGTGGCGCGGCTGATTTTTGTTAATATAACAAAAACCTTCCACATACAATGACACACAAAAGACTGGAATCAATTGTTCTTTTAATATCAGCTTAATGGCTTATACAGTGCAGACTGGACCATAAACGGGGCAACAGAAGGTATTTCAAAGAATATTTGGGGATTCTGGGAACAAGAACGTAGATAATAATCTAGTTATAATCTTAACTTGTAGTAACCTCTGAATTTCAGGTGCGTAACTTAGCTGGTGGTAACTTGGTTAAAATGATGTACGTCTCTCTGGATAAAAGCGTCTGCTAAATGCCGTGAGTGTAAATGTAATAATGTGATGTCAAGCGATTTGCCTTCATCCCTCCTCAGTGTTATACAACTCCTCCACAGCAATGTTCATCATACTGTGCATTTTTACAAAATCTTCAAATGATGCAAAGTTGCAGAATTCCAGCTATTTATTAAAACATATTCACACATGTACATGTTCACATTTATTAATTTATTTAGGTTTTATCTGAAATTTCACCTGGTAGTTGGTCTTATTAGCGATAAAGTTGGAGAAATTCCTCTCGCTGGCCAGCATGTACTTGCCCACTCTGTTTAGGACCACCATGTTAAGGGGGATTCCAAAAATGGCGAAGACCACACAGAAAATCTGACCTGGTGTGGTACTGGGGCTCATATTTCCATAGCCTGTAGAAAACAAAACAGTTTCGCTGAGTCTTACAGTCCAGTACTCAGGGACTCCCATGTACATACTAGTTACTGTAAAAAAGCTACATCATCTGACAAATAAAAACATGTTCCATTGTCTCCTACCTATGGTTGTGACCACAGTGGCAGCAAAAACTGCAGAGCTGGTGAACTTCCAGAAGCCTCCAGATGTGTGGTTCCCTTTCAGACTTAGTCCATTCTTGGTAGCGGCCTGAATCAGCTTGAACAGTAATGAGCAACAGGGCCTTCAGCATAATCATTACATAACATTACTTCTGTGAGAAAAACACTGCTGCTTTCCTAAACGCCTCTTGGTTTGAATGTATGGTATAAAGTAGAACTACAAGGGACTTCACAAAGCAGAATGGGTATCCCTTTTGAGTTTTTGTTCCTTCCAATGTCTCTTCCTCCAGTTTTAGGGAGGTTTTCTCACCTCTGTCACCCTTGGCTTGCTCACTAGGGGTCAGACCTGGATTCTGAAATTTAGCTTTGTGACAACATTGGCTGTAAAAAACTCTGTAAAAATAAAATTTAATTCACCTGAAATGAGCTACTCACATATCTTGAGTCACAACAGTCCTAAGAGCTGTTTAGTGAATATAGCGCTATTATTATTGGACTGTTCTCGTTTTTACTCAATAAATGAAGCATTGCTTTCTAAAAAAATATTTTTAAAATACTCAAAGAATTGACTCAAATAAAACCAGAGGAATTTACTTTCTTTTTGTAAAGCCGGCTTGGTGAAACACCTGTGCAGTAAACCAAGATTTTATTTTCGTATTTTTAATGATGTTGGAGGAACAATCTAGTGCCTTATTTGCATTGCAAAATACATTAGACCATCGCTGTCATTTTTCACATAGCAGTACAGCATTTGGGTTTGAACTCCAGGGTGGAAACTCATCAGCAATCACAGAACTGACCGCAGAACACTCGTTTGTCATCGTTCACCTGGGTTTCAGACACCTAGCTTCCCAGTTTCCAATCTTTCACCTCCATTGCATAAGTCACAGAAGATCTTAAAGCCTGTATGTGCTAACACTGATGTTTCATAATGTGAGCGTTCACATGCATTATATAATGCCTTCTGGAATGACCATCATATCTCACAGCTACACGTTATGTCAATACACCCCTTCAGCCTTTGCCCCATTCCAGTGTTACCCAAGTGTAGTTTGTATAGCCCAATAATGTATAACATTCCAGGGCCAAGGAGAAGTAATCTCTTGAGTTGTAAAACCAACAGAAGAAATGTAAAGATACGAATGAAAGCAGAATTAACTCTAAAAGCCAGAAATTACTTTTTTGCACCTAAGGCCATTTTTGCTGCTTCACTGAAAGGTTCAATTTTTCTTCACAGATATCAATGCTGCATGAATTCTCCTTCTGTCTCTTTTTCTCACCTCTGCCAGTTCCTCCAAGGCTTCCTGGCTCAGACATGGAAACACCTGTAAAAGGGTATTCCTCCTTTCCTTCAAATAAACAATCTGGTTCTGCACTTGCTCTCCTTCCAGCTTCCAGAAGATCACCCCTCCGATCAGGACATATGATAAGTACACTGTTCCGAGCAGCAGGATGGAGAGGAGTCGGACCACAGTCAGGCGTGTGAAGAACTTTCTAGACTTTATGGAGATCATCTTGGTCCCAGAGGTTTTTTTTCCCCAGGTTTAACAATTTGTGCCAGAGTTGTTTTCCCCAGGTTTAACAATTTGTGGCAATCACACCGTGCTAAGGTGTTGGGTGTGGGTTTACTCATGTTTGTGTGACAGGCAAATCAAGCTGCGCACGCAGTGCTCCCTATTCTGAGTCCTTTAAGGCCTGCTATGCAAATTGAGGGTGACTGCGATTTCCAGGGCCACATTTAAAGAGAGAAAGTGCCCAGTGGTTAAAATATTTAAGCTCTTTCACTATTCAGTGCACTGTGGGAATGGGTGACAATGGTATATTTGGTTATCAAACCACGTAATAGCAACATATAAATGACTTAATCCAGGAGCATCTTGATCCAGAAACATCTGTGTAAACAACTCCTGCGCAATATTCCAGGTTAATGAGCATTTCCCAGTCTCATGGAACATCCATGAAACAGTAATGAAGCTTAATAATAGACGATAATGTAAGGAAACATTCTTTATTTCAGCTTTAATGCCCCTTTCCCGGCAGACTGTCTACCTGGGACAGAAATGTGGCTGGGTCACCTGCACTTCACGGGACCAAGTAATCATTCTGACATATTTGTTTTATGCCTCATTGCTCAATTTACTGCCTTTATCAAAGCTCTACAAATAAATACACACACGCATACATTCACTGGCCACTCGTATCTACATACACCTTGTATCTACACTCATTGTCCATTTTATCAGCTCCACTGACCATACAGGTGCACTTTGTAGTTTACAGTTACTCCAGTCCATCTGTTTCTCTGCCTCATTGTTTTCAGCCCCCTTTACCCATCCCAGGGCCACCAATGAGCAAGTATTATTTTACTGTGTCCCCTTACTGTCCACTTGAATAAACATATCTAACCTGTAGATATAAAGCTACAGATGATGGTTCATCCTCTATTCCTTCATCAGTAGTCAGTTTCTATAGGCTGGACTGGTGGACTATTATCAGCCTTGCTGTGACACTGGGATGTTGAAAACTCGGGCAGTGCTGCTGTGTGTGATCCACTCTCTGCAGGGTCCAGATAATGCAAAGAAACAGCTGGACTATAAAGTGCACTTCAGACATACGCAAACTAAAAACTTTTAGTTTTTCTACTATATTTTACTACAAACCTTTCAAATATTGGTAAAATATATTTGACTAGTTGCATCATCTTCTAGGTTGTAACCCGAGCCTTGTAACAAACAAAAAAAGAATGCAAATTGGCATGGGTCATAAGAAATGCACAGAGCATAAATGCAAATGTATGGAGAACAAGTGACAAACACACTGTACATGCATGTGTCTTAGGAATCAGCCTCATTATTGGCCAAACTCTAATCCCTCACCAATAATTCAGCTCATAGAGACTTTCAATTTGGCATCAGTTTTTAAAGTGAGAGGGGTTTTGTACTGCAAGCATTAGAGCAAATAAAAATAGAAAAATATTAGGCTATTTTATAGACCATGACCTGCTGAGCTCAAGTGTTTGAGCCTATGTATATTTCAATTTAGGTCTTTTAAGTCTGGATGGATTCAGAAATGCAGAGGCTTGGTAGATGGCATTCATAGACAAACTTTTCAACAACAGTGCATGTAACACATAACACCAAAAACATGTAAGTGATTTTGAGCCCGAAGTTGGGCAATGTGTACAACAAACAAACCGTCTACAAAGTTTGAGCCAATATTCACAACTTTAAATATCTCAAAAAGTTGATGTATGACATCTAGAATTTCCTGTACACTGGGCATAGCGTTCCATTTCCACAGCGGCCTGTGTGTCGACAGTACAGTTGAAATACATTGTCAGGCAGCTTTACAATAGCTGAAACTGCCCTGATTTTTACAGAAGCCCCTTTAAGTTCTCAACTGGATGGACCTCTGACTCAGGCCCTCCTCCTGCTTCCGGGCCGATGGCCTTGTCTCATCTTCACTGGCGAGCGGCTGTTTGAGGCCAAGAAAGCGCTCCATGATTCTGGCGCCCACGTTGAGGAGAAGGGCGAGCCAGGCCAGGGCAAAGATGATCCACACGGCGGTCAGGCTGCGATACACTGAGACATTCTGCTTGTCCTGGCCATTACCTGACACAGAGCAACACTACAAATCAGACCCACACATCAGAATAGATGGTTTATGTATGGTTTATATATGTTTTTTGGGGCATTGCATGTTAGTTCAAATTTTAGCTGATGCTTTAGAAATGAACAAATGAATTAGTAAATGAACAAACTAATTAAATACAATAAAATAGTAGCTTTGTCATGATTGGGTTTATATATGGAAAAAAATACGAGACCACTGCAAACATTTCTCAGGTTTTATAGGTGCAAGCATTGAACTGAACAGCTGTGCCGAAAATATTTTTCCTAATTAAAGCATCGATTTAAAGAAAATGACAATACATCAAAATGAATAATTTTGATAATAATAATAATAATAATAATAATAATAATAATGCTTGTGAAGAAATTCAACATGGAATGGCTGTCATACTGACAGAGATGCTGATTTAAACATAAATTGCAGTGGTCTCTTATTTTTTCCAGCACTATATATAAATGTATGTTTGTTTGTACAAAACGAAATAGTTTACTTACATTTATACATAAAAGAAAACACGACTACTGCTTTACTGGAAATATCAGAAAGCAAATGGTGCTCACCAACCACAAAGTCTCCAAAACCAATGGTGCTAAGTGTAATGAAGGCGTAGTAGAAACCCTCTCCATAGGACCAGCCCTCCACGTAGCTGAAGATGAGTGGGGGGAAGATCAGGAAGAGCACGCTGCCCATCAGCAGGAACAGGCCCACGGCCAGCACCTCCACACACCTCTGCACTCAAAACACAGAACCAGAATCATCAGGCTTTTACGAACATGAATATAGGTTACACATTTTAAGAAACTTTTTTTAAAAAGTATACACAGTTGGAGCCTCATAAAAGCCATTATCTTTATTATTTATTTATTTCCCTGTTTGTAGAGATCCTGTAGTTGTTATGTGTCTGGACTGACAGTGATGTGACAGTGGCGATAGCTGAGTACTGTTTTAGAAGAAGCAGTAAAGCAATACCTTATGAGGCACCATCGACACCATGTTGTGCTCCAGGTGTCCCAGATGAAGGGCCAGGCCCTTGCTGAGCTGGTTAAGAAAGGCCAGGTTGAGGGGGATGCCACACAGGGCATAAAACACACAGAACACCTGCCCCGGGAATGTGGTGGGGGACAGGTTTCCATACCCTTATGGGAAATATAATTTCTGCATAAGTGCCCACCTTCAAATGCATTACTAAACAATTTCAGACATGAAAACTGACTCTCAACTGATGACATACAACCCACTCATATAAGTGGACAAATCGTAGCAGCTTAATAATTTAAACTGAACTCAAAGTGTAATTCTAAGCTCCAAAACTTTATATTTTCAAATATAAAATCTATAAAATCTCTTTTAAAAAATATTAAATACATTTTTGGCCTAGTTCCATAGACATTATGTCATGAGAAAAATTTTAAATAAATAAATATAGAAAAATCCTGTCATATCCAGATGCACATTGAATTCTGGTTAAGGTTATGGCACATTTTTTATTGTATTTGTTTTCCCAATAAATAAATGTAAAACTTGCTGCATTTTTAAGTGTGTTCCACATTTTGTTTGACATTACGAACAGTTAACTTGCCTATAGTAGTGACTACCGTTCCTGCAAAGAAGAAGGAGCTGCCGAAGTCCCAGTTACTGGGGTTAGTGGAGTTTCCTGAAGGGTTCACCCCATTTTCCCAGGCATCTAAAATCACCTGCAGCAAAACAGGAATAATCCAGTAAGACTTTCTGTTATTGGGTGAAAAAAAATAATGACCAATAATAGACACCTGAGTATTTGCATCTGCTCAGAATAGTACAGTGACCTTCACAAACTTCTCCAGGGCCGGTCCGTCCAGGCAGGTGTAGTTGGTCAGGAAGTAGAGCTTCTCCAGCTGGAAGTTGTTGCGGTTGTTGCTCTCAGCCTCTCTCTCCAGCAGTTGGAACACGGTGGCCCCCAAAAGCAGGTAGATGAACTGGGACAGGGCAAGCAGTGTGGTCCATCTAAACCGGAGCTGAGCCATGTATGCCCACACGCATGAGAGGGAGAGCCGAGAGAGTGTGGTGTGGGCTGGACCGCTCCGGAGGGTGATCCTGCTGGACAGGGCTGAACCTGATGAATAGTGTCCTTGAATCTTCTTAGTTTAAAAAAAGGCCTTGAATCAGATTATATTGTGCACTAATATAAAATATCTGTCCATCTTTGCTGGTGGCTAAAAATTTAGAGGAAAAAATCCACAAAAATAAATGAAATTAAAACTTATCTGTCAAATGAACAGCTGGCTGCATTTATCATAATCAGTGCCATACTGTTAAATAACTCAATGAGCTCTAATATAGATTTATGGATTGAGTAGCCAGTGGTCAGAAGTCAAAGGAAAGGATCCAGCAGGAGATGAAAGAGTAGGAGATGAAGGAGTCATTCTGATTGGTCAGAGAGAGTCTAAACGGATGTTTAACAGACTTGCGTGTGTGTTACTGGTTCCTGTGACAACGACTGAGCATGAATCCCGTAACACGGAGCGCAGCCATCTCACACAAGCTCATTTATCACTAATAAAAACGCAGGAGTACCACCATGTCAGCAGAACATTGGTTAATGTTTCATCTGATGGCAGCGGACCGTTCGAGCGCACAGCATTAGTGAGTGAGTGATTAATCACTCCCTGCTGGTGTTATTCCCTCCGGTCAGACATGACAGAGGAGATTCTTCCAGCATACAGAGTATACATTCATGTCAACGCTACAGGCAGTGCAGTGTTCAGGTAAAACACAGCATTTAAATACCATTTACATGAGATCAGTTTCCAAAAATGAAAAGAATTGGTTCAGAGGGTTCATGTGTCTACATTCCCTGTAAAAAAAAAGCATTTGTACATAAACTAAGTCTGTTCAAGAGGTTGGATATGACATGGTTTGGTAAAGACTTTTACAATGGAAGTGATAAGAACAAAGGGTAGCAATATATACATGCAAATATTGTGTGCTATACAAGATTTGACCATTCTCTGGGAAATATTTTATATCAAGCCAGTCTAATTGCCTGGGGTAAAAGATTGTTTCCATTCCTGGTAACAAAGGCCTGTATGCTAAAGAACCTTTTGTGCAACGCTATAGAAGAGAAGAGAATGTGGGAGGGGTGTGTAAGATCATACTCAATGCGTTCCCAAATCTGTGATTCAGCAGCTCAGGATGCTCTCTATAGCCCCTCTGTAGAATGAGGTGAGGATGGGATGAGTTCTTCCCAGAGAAATTAGAGATGTTGCTGTAAATTCTGACTGACTGAAGTGTAACAGTAAGGAAGTCCAGGATCCAGTTGCAGAGGAAGGTGTTCAGGCCCTGCAGTTTCAGTTTTCCAGTCAGATGTTGAGGACTGATGGTGCTGAATGATGAACTGAAGTCTATGAACATCCTCACATTACCTGTAAGGGTGAGGGCCAGCTAAAAGGTTGGGACAATACGTAAGCTGCAGGACATCCAGTGAGGGGGTGCAGGTCTCTCAAAGCACTTTGAGAGCGGATGTGAGTGCAATGGGACAATAGTCATTGAGCCAGGACACAGAAGAAAACAGGGATGATAGTGGTGAATTTAAACGATAATTTAAACGATGGGATGACAGTGGTGCTCGGAGAGATATTGTAAGTGTCATACGTGAACACACCACAGCATACAGAGTGAACAGCATGAAATTTATCCTCTGTATTTAACACATTCACCAAGTGAAGCAGTGGGCATCCAGGAACACAGCGCCCGGGGAGCAGTGTGTGGGGACAGTACCTTGCTCAGGGTATCTCAGAGTTGCGAACTGAACCTACAACTTCTTGAATGCCTTAACCACTAGGTCACCAGCTGCCCCGAGCATCCTCTGAGCTCAGAGGGACAAATTCCATGCCTCAAAAAGTGCATAATGGTCATTCAGCATGTCTGGAAGGGAGGCCACACTGTCACAGGTAGGTGATAGCCTGGATGTCCTGCCACATGCAGCACATGTCCACTGTGTCTTAGAAGTGGGTGTGGATTTTCTAAGCATATGTACACTTTGCTGCTCTGATGGCGTGAGACAGGTTGGTCCTCGCTGATTTGCAGGCAACGCCTCAAGTTCTCAGCCGCATGTTTACCTGCATTAACCCATGGGTTCAGGTTGGGATGCTTGTAGATGCACTTGCATGCTTTACACAATGTCAGCACTGGAGCGTGTTATTGCACTGCTGTAAGATACACCACCATTTTTCCAACATTACTAAATTAAAAGACAGGAAGAAATCTTGATCTCAAATACACTTTGAAAATATCAGCAAAATTCCCCTTTAACTGGTATATAATTTAAGGTAATATACAGATAATTTTTCTTTAAAAAAATTTAAACATTTTGTACAAGTCAAGACTCCATTGTTCCATGTGACATTTATGTATGATAGCATATGAATCTGAATAGACAGTAAAAGAATTGGTAACCAGGGTTCCAGACAAAATAAAAACCTTAGGAGCCTTTGGCTCCTAAGAACAAAATTTACATTTTTTTGAACCATAATCCCTGATATAAATACACATTTTTAAACAATGTGTTTCTTGTGTATTTAATGTTTATTTTTTATACATATTTTCGTGTATTTTAGAACGCGCTCTGCATTGGGTTGCCAGGCTGTGTGAATGAAACTTAATCTGTTAACACTGCTGTCGATCGCAAACAAGTTGGTTCTTTGACTAAGTTTGGGCACAGACATAGAATATTACTAGACTGACCACAGGCAATAAACAGAAAACATGTGTTACTTTACATGCCGCTTTGGCCATGCGCTGCCGTATCGTGTAAACTGGGAACACAGGGAATGCGCCGTCTCCCTGCCTGTCTATGCCAAAAGAGCTGAAACATCTTAATGATCTGATGAAAAAAATAACATATCTAATCATTTGACAGTGTAGTGGGAATGGTAGACTCAGGTTGAGCATATGTGCACATTTTGAGATGTCACTTTTCTTGTACTTTTATTTTAATTTCTCTTGGATGTGAGAGACGATCACCATTGGCGTCTGAAATGAAAAAACTAGTCGCACTGGACAATTTTAGTCACCATCCGGAGCCCTGCTAACAATTTCAACAGCATTCATGTAAAAGTTGCAGTTTGATACATTGCAGCTTTGTGGATGGGTTAAAAAAATCCCACTCGATATGGACTGGCTTTTCTAGGGCCAGAGTCTGAGGAAAGTGCTCTGAAATGCAAATGTCTTTCAGCTGCTTATCTTTCAAACAAATCTATTCAGAGAAATGCAAAATACTTTTTTGTGGAAGAAAAAAAGCCCAAATCTCCTTAATATTTCCCAAACTATCACCAGTTCCTAATGAATAAATGTTTCTACTGCCTATTTATCATATTTCACTGTTTAATACTATAATCACAGTTTCACAGGCAGAGGCTGCCACATTATTGCGCTGTCCATTAAAATATTCAGGGTTTCTTGGTTGGTACCTTCTACGTACGTGCGTCCTGGGAGGAACTTAAAAAAGCAGCTTTGGCATGATTCAGTATTTCCTCACTGGTCTTTCAGTAGAATGCTAAGAGACTGTATCTAATGAAGTAACTCCCCAGTCACAGACACAAAGTAATGAGCCAAACAAGACACTGGAAGAGCTGAAAGCCACATCTGTTGCTAGTCACAAGACAACATATTCACCTGACAGGCAGTTTTATGACGGAACAAGTACACCATAACAATAACTGCTTGTGTTTTATGGGAATTACTTTTATATAGAGCAGACAAAAATCAATAATTCATCATGCCAGGAAAAGAAAACAAATAAAATCCATGATTTGATGACTCAGGTAAATAGGTCTAGGTCTTGGCAGGGTGACAAGCAACTGATCCAGTTAGCGCTGTGTGATAGCTTGTGAAAACATTTGCTCAGGTCGGCGATTTATGCTGCTGCTAGGCTACGGCCGACTGCGGAGTCATCCGACCCATCGTTTTCCAGAAGTTTTTCTTCCATTAGGCAGCAAGGACACTACGGGCAGGATATTTATGTCAAGGAGGTCATAATATTGTACATGAGATAGCACTATATGCTTTTTGGTAACATGGTTCAATGGAAACTGGCTTTACTTCAGAGTGAAAACTGCGCTAATGTATACAGTGTCTCTTTACAACTGATTCTTCCTTCAGTGGAACATACCCGAAGCTCATTTGTTGGATCAACCCTGCTCTTGGAGATCTGGAAGTCTAGTTCTAACCAAATCTGCTATGTCGGCTCTGGCTAACAAACTTCTTTAGATGTCCCTGATTGGCTGGAGTGTTAAGGGGGAGGGGCTGCATGTTAGATCCAGGTTGTAGCCAAACATGGAAGGAAAGTAGTGTTGGTGAATACTGTGTTAGACAATTTAACCTCAGGTTGTTCTGTAGAGTATATATTTTGTTCTTCACTCTTTATAAACCACTAAAGGTTCTTTAAGCACTTCCATTGAGCCGTTTCATATTCCTAAAGAACGCTTCATGCAAATATGTCATGCGTATGTGACAAACTTATAGTTTAATACAATTATACGATTTATTGTCAAACTTTAGAAAGATTGACAATAAATTGGTTTTCATTAATTATAATGTTCTTCAAGTAAAACTAGTTGTTTTATGGGATCGCAAAGACACATTTCTGGCACCAGTATTTGACAGTGTTCGTGAGGTCCATCATCGGTGCCTTCATTTTGGTGGCAGTCCTAAAAGAAAAGAGACATGGTGAAGGTATGGTCAGATTTTCACCAAAGTTAATACATGGACATAAAAGAATATTATGATTTTTATGAGTGAGATCAATGTAATAATTTTTCATTTCTGTTTTTCTTTTTGGCTTTGCAACATGAGACAATAAAACAAGTGTCCACTGAGTGATGTAGACGCTGCAGCTTTGTAAAGTCTGGGAAGGAACACAACCATATACCCATATTTTACTGTTACCTGGATAGCTACAGGTGTACATCTTAAATGTCTCTTTGTGCTGTTAAATTGAGACCTTGATGAATATGGCACTTCAAAAATATTTTAAATGGTTCTGTAATAGCACCAACAAATTTTCACAAGTCAAAGAATACTGCTTTAGTATTATATAGAACCATGTTGGGTAAACATGTCGGTAAACATGGTAAACAAGGTCAGTGCAAAGAGTTCACAGTGCAGTGGAAACTGTGTAGGAAGGAAGTGCTCCTAAACACACTCGGCCACTGATATTGCTCAAACAGAAAAAGAGCCATGCCAGCATTTGGGTGTTTCAAACACCATCTGTTCAAACACACTCAACAACTTCCCCAGAGCAGCATAGTCCCTATGCAAGTCAGTGTGAAGAGCTTTCAAAAATGCTGTAAATGAATGCATTAGCTATTGAAATCACTGAAAAGAATAGCAGGTGATGTATAATGAAAAACATTTCACAATTTTGTTATTAATTAAAATATATCAAGTGGATATGGTCTACAGTGTTACCCAATTCCAGTCCTGGTGGGGCAGAGACCATCCCAGTTTGGATATTTATCTGCTCTAACACACTTATTAACGTATAAAAATAATTTCGCTTTCATATCTATTTTTCAAAAATTGGTTTCGTCATAATTCAGGCATTGAGTTTCAGGCAAACTATTATTGGAAGTATAGTGTAAATTAAAGTAAACTTTACAGTAGTGGTGATAGGAACCAGGGATCACAATGTCTACACCACAAACACACCCACTTTGTTTATCATATAAAACCACCAGTGAAGATACATACATCGTGTGAGATTTTTGGTGTAATGATGACAATACAAAAGTAGTAAATCAGAAAAAAGAATCTTCATTAGGGACTATCTCCTACATGTACCACCCTGGTACGAATAGATTTATATGAATGTTTCAGGCCTAATAATAAAACAATGTCTAAGTTATTCAGTAGCGTATTTATTACAAATGAAGGTAATATGGTTCTGTGAGGGAGCTTTCTGGTTCCTATTACCATCACTGTGAAAAAATTCTGACTCAATAAGTTTTGGGACGTTTCATATCACTTTACATTGCACTACTGAAAACTGAATTCCTCTCAGACTGATGAGTGAAATCTGTATGTTTGGCCAAGGACATCTCCAGATTGGGATAAAGTCTCAGCATCGTCAAGAACAAATAATAATGAGATTTGATGACATGTCGCAGTCAACCAATGTAACATTTTAAATGAACAAAAAGCTGTCTAGTTTGTGCAAATTACATGACCAGTAGAGTCTGCCACATTCAAACACTGTTTAACCCTTAATAATCGGAGAAACATAAATACAAAGATAGTGGGAGTAAATAAAAGCAATTACCTCTCACATTCAAATTTTAAAACATGTAGACATTACACATTCCCAGATGGTTAGACAGGTGATGTTCTGTACAGACCCAATTTCAGGCCTCTTGGTGAAATTCTTTCTGGTTTTGTACTTTCTCTGTGGGCCTCCTCCTAGAATCACCTGCTGAGCAGAGGGCCCCAGCTCTGCACAGAAAACTGAAGTTTCTGACAGCCACTGCTTGCCCTAACCTATAGTAAACACTAGAGGACGCTATTTACACAGCTGTCATTTCCAATTCCAGCAATCGGTTTCTGCCAGAAAGTTTTTAATGGACACCCAGCAATGGCCCTTCTGATGGTATAACAGCGGGACTAATGCCCCTAGCCTACCTAAATGAAACTAGCATACTGACATATAAAAAGCATGTTACTTTGTGTTCCCTGTTGTACATTTAATCATAGGTGAGTATTAGTGTAGAGGTGAGTAGAAGAGTACTAGTGTAGAGGGACAATCAGGTGTTCAGATATTCTGAGGCACCTTAAATATAACTTGTTAATTCAGATTGTACTTTACATTTTAAAAAACAAACAGACACATGGACATTTTGCCAATAAAATTGTAAAATAATAATCATATGACAATACACACATTCTGTAACCCTTAAGTTAAATGTTAAATGAGAGGGAATGTGAAACAAAGCAAAGATTCACTGTAAACTGCAAAATCTAAACCTAAAGTCAAGCTCTGGCTTCAAGTGTGTGAAAGTAAACGCCCCCTAGTGTTAGAACCAGAACACGCAGCTCCCGAAACCTGAAGGGTGGGGGCGGGGGCGGGGGCGGGGGTTCTCAAAAGCACCCAACGATATATGCGCTAAAAACACTAATCAGAAAGTACATCTATTCATTTCTTCATTCTCTCAGACACATTGTTAAACGAACTAAACCCAGAAAAAGCGTCTCCTCAACTACCCTTTAAGCAGCCATTCATACACAGGACGGCCCAATGAGAGACCGCGATGTTAAACTGTGGCGTTACACAGTCTGTGTGAGTCTTTGACTGGCTAACATCCTGCCTCTCCAACATGTGATGCAGTGAGGTTTGGAGCGTGGACAAAACGTGCTAAAAGTAAGTTTTTTTTCCATATTCAGCACGTTACAGAGCGAAAATCTGTCTGTGTATAGTAAATAATTTAGATTTGACACTTTATTTGTTTGTCATCACATTTCTCGTCAAGATAGGCCAAGACAAGGAGTCCCAAAACATGCATTGTTTTTGTTAGACAGTAGCCTAGTGGGTAAAACACTTGCCTGTGAACCCAATGACCACAATAGCTACAGGCTTAAACCCCAGTTTCTGCTATTGTGTCCTTGAGTAAGACATTGCTCCAATGGGCTGTCTCTGTAAGTAATGATTGTGAGCCAGAATGTCCCCATTATAAAAACACGCAGTCTGTCCCCACAAACGTGTCTCTCGCCCTTTTATTTCAGTGGTTAAATGCAGAAATCATGTTTTGGATGCTAAACGCCACGTGTGCTCCCGAGAGGACAACAGCAGCCTGGAGAGTAAATTCATAAACCCAGTTAAAGGTAAAGCAACACAGTTAAGAGGACTGTAAACATGATTACTGCACACTGCTAATGGGGTAATTCATTCTCTCTATCGTTCTCTGTCTGTGTGTGTGTGTGTGTGTGTGTGTGTGTGTTCGTTCTGCTGTAGGTTATGGTGTGTTTGCCACAGCTCTGATACCTGAGGGGAGTTTTATAGTGGAGTACAGAGGGACCCTACGAGAGGCCCGACAGTGCCCTCCTCTCCCTTACATTTTCTACTTCATACACAAGAAAACCCGCTATTGGTATGAACGACTGACGGACTGTCTGTCTGTCTCTGTCCCTCTGTTTACAGCTGAAGTTTAAACAACTGTGTCACACATTATGTTGATTATAAATATATATTATATATTTGGGCCCACCTAAGGTAAATATCTGTGAATTCAGGTTTTTCTGTGGAGCAAAGTGTCCTGGAAAAGCAGTGAAAAAAAGAATTCAACAAAAAACCTTTAAATACAAGTAAAAGATGGTGTGTGTGTGTGTGTATGAATGCTTTATTTAGCAACACATTTATGAGCGTTCGTGTATTGCAGTATTGACGCTTCAGTGGATGACGGGTCTCTGGGACGACTTGTTAACGACGACAGTAATCCTAATTCAAAGATGAAGATAATCTCGGTCAGTCAAATCCCACATCTTTGCTTGTTTGCACTCTGCGACATTCAGGCAGGGGAGGAGATCACCTACGACTACGGCGGTTATGATTTGCCGTGGCGCAGAGGCACGGTGAGTTAAGACAGTGTTGTTTTAAGGTGCTGTTTTCCTCCATCAAGTATACAAACCACTCCCACCTCCAGTGCAGAAAAGAAACTGTATTTTATCTATTGATGGCCAGTGGCTAGTCCTGTTCCTGGAGCGTTTTCTTACTGAGCTAATCGAGCTATTTGAATAATTATTTGATGTTCAGGGATCTTTTTTGTGGCCTGTGTGAGGAACTGTAAAATAGGAATTGATTTTCCCATCAGTGCCAGTGTTGGGTGTGTATCTGCAAGAAGTGAATAAGAGTTAGAGTTGTAAAGTGTTCTGTGTTTATTTTTTTTTTTGTGATGCACACTTTTTTTAGGCTTGTTTTCTATGGGCAGTATTTATTAAACTCTTCTCATGAATAAACACTTCTCAATCTGCAGTGGCTGCATATGGGGAGCACATCTCAGTTTCAGAATGGCGAAGAGGTAAATAGCTACAGTATGTGACTGAGCTTTGCAGTGCACTAATGTGGTTTGTGTAGGCTTTACAATGGAATAACTTTGTGAGCGTTTCAACTTAGGAGCGAGAGGAGTGTGAGGAGACCTCATCAGCAGCAGAAACTGCAGAACAGGTGAGAATAAAAAAGTACATCAAGTTTGCACCGTAACGTGGGATTTGAGTTGTGAGGGCGAGCAGAAGACATGAGAGTCAACTGCCCCAAATCCAGACAGTTCAACAGGTATAAAGTCTTTATTGTGTCACAGATGCATTAAGTGTAATAAGTATAGGCACTCTGTAGTGGGTTTAGTGTCTGAAGTAGTATTTCTCTAAGATTTAAATGAACAAATATATTAATATATTCACAATTTTGTCAAACATTAAATTCCTTCTTTCAAAGATGCCTTGTGAAGAGGAGAAACCAACCTGTAGTGATGAACTTCCCCAGACTGAGCAAGTAAGACTTCTACTAAGTTATCATTAATATCAAATATTAGCCCCACACAGCTACTCAATAATGAACATGTAGCATTTTTTTCCTTAAGCTTATTTGGTGCAGGTGATATGGAAGATGTTTTCAGATAAAACCACAAAAGGGTATTTCTTTACAACTTAGAAGTTATATAACGTTCATTTGGGTGTGTTTTTCTCTTTTATGGTAAAAAGAGAAAGTCCTACCTAATACCAAATACCAAGTACCTAAACAACAGAAGGAACCTTGCATACTGATATCAGCCTAAGAGCCTGTGCTGCATGCAGTGTATTATTTAAATTTTTTTTGTGAAGGATCACTTGTGGTTTTATGCTGACCAGCAATGGAGAGGTATCTATCTAACACTGACAATCAGGTTTTAATTACTCATTTTAATTATTGATTCGTTAAGGGGGGGAATTTAGAGACTAATCAATTTGGACAAGAATAGATCTGATAGCTTGTGAGGGCGAGCAGAAGACATGTGAGAGTGAACTGCCCCAAATCCAGACAGTTCAACAGGTATAAAGTCATTACTGTGTCACAGGTTCATTGAGTGTAATAAGTATAGACACTCTGTAGTGGTTTTAGTGTCTCAAGTGGGAATTCTCTAGGATTTAAATGAACAAATATATTAATACATTCACAATTTTGTCAAACATTTCAATTCTTCCTTCAAAGATGCCTTGTGAAGAGGAGAAACCAACCTGTAGTGATGAGCCTCCCCAGACTCAGTCAACTGAGCAGGTAAGACTTCTACTAATTTATCATAATATCAAATATTAGCTGCTACACGTCTACTCAGTAATGTACATGTAGCATTTTTTTTTGCTTAAGCTTATTTTGTGCAGGTGATATGGAAGAGTATTTAGTCCATTTGAACTCCATGTTTTCAGATTAAATCACAAAAGGTCTTTAAACTGAACATGCTCACTTATGCCTATCTGACTTTACTGTAAGAAAGTCTGCAAAGAAACTAGACTGATTTAAAAGAATTTGAAAAATATTTGTTTTGATTACTTTCACTGTCAAGGTCAGCAGAACATGTTTGACAAAGACTTGTTTCAGATCCAGATAAAAAGTAATCTTGTGCTCACACACAAATGATTTGTTTTAGATGTCCGTTGAGGGGGAGAGGATGATCTGTGAAGATGCTACTGCGTGCGGCCAGGTACTGATCCACACCCAGCATTTCTTCATAAAAACATGCAATACAGTTCAAAAATGGGAATCACGTATATTTATAAATATAAAAGCAGTTTTGTTACAGATACACACCAAATAATTTTATTATGACACGAATATTCCACAACTTCATAAGTTTTGTAGGAAGCTCTAAAATGTATATATCTTAATCTGTCCAGAATGATGAACAGAGTTGTAAATGATTCCGGGGAAGTTGAATAAGGTTGAGAATGAAGTTATAACGTGATCTTGGAGCAGCTTCATTTAAAAGATATCTGAGAAATGTAGATATCAGATATTTAAAATATTTTATGCTTATTGTAAATCATTCAAGTTTGTGCAAACAAATAATGCAGAGAAACAGATGGACTAAAGTAAACCACAAAGTAAACCAAAAAGTGCACCTGTGTGGTCAGTGGCAGTGAGCAGTGTGTGTAGAAACATGGTGGGTGAACCAAATCTGATCAACATATTGTTGACTTCATCATAGTATTCATAGTATGAAGTCAATACAGTCATTGAAGTTACTTTTAAAGGATAAAGTAATGAATATAATGCTGCAGTTATTCTTTAACTGAACATGCTCACTCATATTTGTGGCCATAACAGTATTTGTATCTAAAGTACTGCGTCATAATGATACTCAAGCCTGTAATTGTGTAGATGATGTGGGAAGAGATACAGCCAGCATGTAGAAATGAATCAACTGGGAAAATACAGGCATGAACTGTAAATATTCACAAACTGCTGGCCATGTTTGTGAATGTAACAGTATTTATCTACCGATCTCTTAGTAAATAGTGGTTCTAGAACATGGAATCAGACATGAATAAAATACTTTTTCAAACCATTCATCCTTATGCCCCTTCTGACTCTCTCCGTCTTTTGGGGAAAGCACTGTCAGTGACAAAAACTGGGCATCTGTGTAAATCCTAACAGAGTGAAGTAGGTGGGGCATATTTTATGCATTCTCAAATGACTGGGCTTTTTTCTGCAGTCATGTAAATTCTATGGTTTGAGATGTTGGGGCTTAGAATTGCAAATAACATTGATCCTGCAAATATATGCATCATTACATCCCAGGTTCAGTTTATGATTTTACATTAATAATCACAAGAAGAGAAATTTCATTATTATTATTAGGCATAAAGGCATAAACTGGCTGAGAACTGACCATCTGTTGGTAAAATGCTGATCTGATTAAACCTGTCATTCTGTTTTAGTCGAGTTGTGAGGGTGAGCAGAAGACATGCGAAAGTGAACTGCCCCAAATCCAGACAGTTCAACAGGTATAAAGTCATTACTTTGGTTTTAGTGTCTCAGATGGTAATTCTCTAAGATTTAAATGAACAAATATATTAATATAATCACAATTTTGTCAAACATTTAAATTCTTCCTTCAAAGATGACTCGTAAAGAGGAGGAGCCAACATGTAGTGATGAGCCGCCCCAGACTCAGACAACTGAGCAGGTAAGACTTCAACATCAGATATTAGCCGCCACACGTCTGCTCAATAATGAACATTTTTTGGATAAGCTTGTTTGGTGTTTTGTCAATTTGAATTCCATGTTTTCAGATTAAATCACAAAATGAGATCTGACTTTACTGTAAGAAAGTCTGCAAAGAAACTGAACTGATTTAAAAGAATTTGGAAACTATTTGTCTTGACTAATGTCACTGTCAAGGTCAGCAGAACATGTTTAAGAAAGTCATATAGTACACACACACACACAAACACACACACACACACACACACACTATTTGTTTTAGATGTCCATTGAGGGGAGAGGAGAAGGTACTGATCCACACCCAGCATTTCTTCATAAGACATGCAATACAGGAATACAATAGTTTGGAATCACTCTTTTATAAATATACAGGCACTTTTGGTATAGATACATATTTACAAGTTTTGTAGGAAGCTCTAAAAATGTAAATATCTTAATCGGTCCAGAATGATGAACAGAGTTGTAAATGAATCCTGGTGAAGTTGAATAAGGTTGACAATGAAGTTATAACGTGATCATCTTGAGGCAGTGTCATTTAAAAGATATCTAAGAAATGTCTTTGTGAAAATTACATTTGAGTGCAGGGATTTATAGGAGTGCTACAAAATGAGAAATTTTTGAATTCATTATTGCTTATACGCTCATGTTTGATCACACTAACAAGTTAAAGTGCTCTGCCATTTTTAACCACTCAAGTCTGAATATATTTGAACTGCAGAACGATCACGATGAAGAGATGATATCCTGTAATAACGAGTCCTCTCAATCTCAGTCAGAAAATCAGGTTAGATCACATTTACATTGATAATCAGTCTTTACTTATTAAACCATTACCCACCATCTGCACTACATTATGGAGTATTCACATTTGGGTTTTTTTTGTTTTTGTTTTTTTACAGATAGAAGTGATTAAAGAACAACAGACTTGCATGGAGGTTGAGCCATGTGTGCAAGAACATTCTAATACACAGCCCACTGAACAGGTAGTGTTTTCAATGAAGATATTAACATTTTTCAAATGGATGTTGTCTTAAATCCAGGCTATAGTCCTGCAGGTAGTTTGGCCCACAGTCATTTTGTGACTTGTGAGGGTGAGCAGAAGACATGTGAGAGTGAACTGTGTATCAAATGGTAATTCTCTAGGATTTAAATGAACAAATATATTCATATAATCACAATTTTGTCAAACATTTAAATTCTTCCTTCAAAGATGACTCGTAAAGAGGAGGAGCCAACATGTAGTGATGAGCCGCCCCAGACTCAGACAACTGAGCAGGTAAGACTTCAACATCAGATATTAGCCGCCACACGTCTGCTCAATAATGAACATTTTTTGGATAAGCTTGTTTGGTGTTTTGTCAATTTGAATTCCATGTTTTCAGATTAAATCACAAAATGAGATCTGACTTTACTGTAAGAAAGTCTGCAAAGAAACTGAACTGATTTAAAAGAATTTGGAAACTATTTGTCTTGACTAATGTCACTGTCAAGGTCAGCAGAACATGTTTAAGAAAGTCATATAGTACACACACACACACAAACACACACACACACACACACACACTATTTGTTTTAGATGTCCATTGAGGGGAGAGGAGAAGGTACTGATCCACACCCAGCATTTCTTCATAAGACATGCAATACAGGAATACAATAGTTTGGAATCACTCTTTTATAAATATACAGGCACTTTTGGTATAGATACATATTTACAAGTTTTGTAGGAAGCTCTAAAAATGTAAATATCTTAATCGGTCCAGAATGATGAACAGAGTTGTAAATGAATCCTGGTGAAGTTGAATAAGGTTGACAATGAAGTTATAACGTGATCATCTTGAGGCAGTGTCATTTAAAAGATATCTAAGAAATGTCTTTGTGAAAATTACATTTGAGTGCAGGGATTTATAGGAGTGCTACAAAATGAGAAATTTTTGAATTCATTATTGCTTATACGCTCATGTTTGATCACACTAACAAGTTAAAGTGCTCTGCCATTTTTAACCACTCAAGTCTGAATATATTTGAACTGCAGAACGATCACGATGAAGAGATGATATCCTGTAATAACGAGTCCTCTCAATCTCAGTCAGAAAATCAGGTTAGATCACATTTACATTGATAATCAGTCTTTACTTATTAAACCATTACCCACCATCTGCACTACATTATGGAGTATTCACATTTGGGTTTTTTTTGTTTTTGTTTTTTTACAGATAGAAGTGATTAAAGAACAACAGACTTGCATGGAGGTTGAGCCATGTGTGCAAGAACATTCTAATACACAGCCCACTGAACAGGTAGTGTTTTCAATGAAGATATTAACATTTTTCAAATGGATGTTGTCTTAAATCCAGGCTATAGTCCTGCAGGTAGTTTGGCCCACAGTTTAATTATATTTATTGTGAGCGTTCGTTAGCATCTGATTCCTTGGTCAGATGTCAAAAGAACTGGTCTAAACAGTTTTTTAATGGAAGTACTTAGTAATGCATTGTTTATCAGGCTGAGTTCTAAATTTTGCGTGTGTGTGTATATATATGTGTGTGTGTGTGTGTGTATGTATGTATGTATATACATTTCAATTGTTTGTTTTATTTTTATTTAATTTAGGGGGAACACGAGCCTAAGAATTTCATTACAGTAATGATGCTACATTGTTCTGTATATGACAATAAAACTTGAAAACTTGAAATAGCCTTTCCTGTTTACATAAAGAGGGTTATACTAACTATGTTAAATGTTTAATCCTGAACTTGATGTTGTGAGAATGATCAGCTGGAAAGTACAAATGGCTCTCCTTTTGTGAATGAACAACTTCATTACTGTGAGTGAAATCAGAGCATCCTCTGTTACAAATTACAAATGATTCTCACTTGTTCATTCTACTACAGAAAGCAGATGAAGGGGGTCAGATGTGTGAGCAAGAAGTGCAGGGATCTGAAAAGGTATGCATTATATGAAGTTACATTCATTTATGTTCGATTTTCCAGACAGGGATTTCCTGTAGAGAATCCTCATGAATAGCAATGTGTGTTTGGGATTTCTCCAGACACAAGGATACGGGAGCCTAAAGGGGGCACATATGGAAAGTGTAACTCATAATGGTATTTCATTTATAGATGGACTGTAGAGAGGGGCAAGAGACATGTGATAAAGACTCGTCTCAGACTCAGACTGCAGAACAGGTATGATTTCTGATCCAGGTCCTCTGAGAGCCTGGACTCTAAAATAACACACACATTGATGCTTAACACTATAATGGCATGCAAACTACACCGTGAAAGTCAAACTATGACTGTAAAGGAATTGGGTTTTGAGCCACTGCAACAGCTCCAGTACACCTTACCATAGAATATCTTAAACACAGAGGTCTCTGGAACTGATTAAACACAATTTTTCTAAAGCATTTTCCTTGAATTGATGTTTAAGTGGTGGGGAGAGTGCTGTTTCCCAAATCAGTCCAAAATCTCCCATGGGCATCAAATAAGTGTTTAGATCTGGTGACCACAAAGACCATAGCATGTGATTTACAGAATTTTCATATTAATCACAAAATTTAATAATGTTCTGGATGTTCGAAATGTTTGATTCTTCAGCATTAGTGTGATATGTAGCAGATGAACTGTTCCCCAGGGCAGTGCAGGACATTTTCAGACTTCATCACCAAGAACTGTCCTTCCACTACTACATATAGAGGCAAATTATAGTGGGGCTGGAGTGCATAAACCTCTATATTATAAAGGCGAATGCACAAGTGAGAATTTGCTTGTGTAAAACCACGGGCATTGGTCAACAGAGATGAGGAAAAAGTGATAGTCAGATGAGTCACCCTTCTCTGTCTTGTCCACAAGTGGGTAGGCCCTTGTGTGGTGTACACCAAAGACTATGCAGACCCTATACAGTGATGGAATTTGGAGGCTGTTTCACAAAAATTATGTAAATCGTATGTTATGGCCTTTGGATTCAGGACTTAGTTTGTCCGTAGTTTGTCAGTGAAATTATTTTATTCAAAAGCTTTTTACATCTACTGCTTCATGCATCAAGCGCTTGTTTCTATGCACATATCAAGTGCAACTCATTTTACAAATGGCTTGTGAAAGAGAAGGTAGGGCATGTGATTAAGTCTCATGTCAGATTGCTGAACGTACTAAACTGTATTGTTAATTACATCAAAGGAACAGTTTTAGTTTCTTTAGATATTGTGTTAAATTCAGTAAATTCCTTGTTTTTATGTACTTTGTTTTATGAAGGTGTCACTAATGAGGTTAATTAAAAAGTCACCCGTCAGTCCTAATATATTCAAAACAAAGTGTTACAATTTTATTATAAATGACATTCAAAAGAATTTTTATTAGTGTTTCACTAAAGGAGCCCAGATAACATACAAGGATATCTTTTTTTTAATGTTTTTTTTTTTCTTTTCAGTCTTCCCAAGATGACCAGAACTCAAGCCATAGTGATGTGGATGGCGATGAAAGGGTCTCATCTGATGAAGAGTTCATAGTTGACTCCGACACAGATAATGATTCGGAAATTTTGGTTACATCAACGGAAGTGGAATCAATTCCACCAGTTCCGAATCAATTAGTCACGCAGGCCACTAAAATGAACTTCTGTTTAGTGTGTGGACAGGCCTGCGCCAAAATAGCAAGCCATTTAAAACTGCACAGACATGAAAGTGTTGAAATTGCAAAGGCCTTTAAGCTAAAGACTTCAAAAGAAAGGAAGCACAGTCTAGAAGTACTAAGGAATAAAGGAAATTACCAACATAACAACCAGGTTCTTAAAAATGGGGTTGGATTGATTAAGGTTGTGCGAAGACCAAAGAAGTTTGTCACACACGACTTTGAATACTGCATGTACTGTAAAGGACTGTATATGCGCAAAGAACTTTGGAAACACCTGCGACGCTGTGCAGCCAACCCTGATCAAAATACGTCAAAAGGAACAAAGGCCAACCTTTTGGGTTTATCAGCGATTGCAAAGTGCCCACACTTGCAGCACATTTCTGAAGAAGTGAGGAAAATGCTTTGTGAAATGCATCAAGATGAAGTAGCACAGACTGTCCAAAATGACGAGTATGTACTGAGATTGGCACAAGATTTTTTAGACAAGAAGAGCAAGGCCAAAGACAGGCATGCATTTGTTAGACAAACGGTTAGATATATTGGGAAGTTTCTGATTATACTGAAAAAAAAATCATTAAGAAACCTGGCTGAGGCTGTAAAACCAACAAGCTTTCCGAAGGTAATTGAAGCGGTTCAAGAAATGGCAGGATTTGATGAAGCAACAAAATCCTTTGCTATGCCAAGCCTAGCTCGCAGGATTGGGCTGATTTTGAGAAAATTTTGCATCTTGACTGCAGAGAAAGCATATGCAGTCCATGACAGAAGACTAATCCAGTCGACTGCTTCGTTTTTGAAGCTCTTTAGTTCTGGACAGGCTCATTTTGCTCTTGGAGAGACACAATTCCTTACCCCAGTCTTCAGTAACCCTCCTTTACTGCCTTTTGTCCAGGATGTCAAAGTGCTTCACTGCTACCTGGAAAAGGCATCACAGTGTGCACTACAGGAACTGAAAGAGAAGTCAACTGCTCAGGGGTATGCTGACCTTTCCAAAGTGACACTGGCACAAATCATGTTGTATAATCGCAGACATGGAGAAGTCTCGCAAATGACCATCAGAGACTTTCAGGAGCGAGACAAAGTGCAGGTCCCTGAAGACACACTTACAGAGTTTGAAAAAGAGTTCTGTAAACATTGCAGCAAAATAAAGGTCAAGCAGAAAATGGAAGGCCATGTAACAATAATTTTAGCGCCAGAAATGATCGACGCATTGATGCTTTTGATTGAGAAGAGAGAACAGTGTGGTGTCTCTGGCAGTAACCAATTTGCTTTTGGCAAACCCAACAGCATGAGGTATTACAGAGGTGAAAACGCTCTAAGGATCTGCGCCAGAGAAAGTGGTGCAATAAATCCTGAACAGCTGAGGTCCACTGCATTTAGCAGGCACATTGCTACACTCACCCAGTTTCTTAGCCTGAAGAATCAAGAACTAAGGAAGCTGGCAAAGTTCATTGGCCATGATATAAGTGTCCGAAAGGAGTACTACAGACAGCCTGAGGCTACAGCGCGTTTGACCAAGATCTGCAAGCTCATTTTGGCCATAGAGAAGGGAATTGCATCTCACCTGCTTGAGGAGTCTCTAGATGACATTGCACTGCCAGGTGTGTTCCTATTCTCATTTCAAAGGGAGGTAGTCTGTAGCAATGTAGTTTCTAATAGATGACTATTACATGTATTTTAGTCATTTTACTTAGGCACATCAATATAAATTATTTCCATTTTCAAAACCATTTAAAGAATATACAACAAATGAATATGTTTCAGATCAGATCTTTGAGAGTGACAGTGAAGATGATTTTGAAGAAGAATGTAGTAAGTTTCTTTTTCCCCATCAACAACAACTTCTGTTTTCAAGAGGGTGAACTATGCTGCTCCTAATAATTCAAGAAGGCTAAGGACTATGTAAAGTACAGTGTTTCTTCAGGTCATCGGTGGTGAACTAGATGTGCAGCAATACCATTACACACACACACACACACACAAATTATACGCTGATAAACCACAACATTAAAACCATTGAAATGTGACATGAATAACATTGGTTATCTCACCACAGTGGCACCTGTCAAAGCTTACATGGAGGCCAGTATATCCAGTATTGCTACCTAATTTATTCCACCCATTGACAGTAATGCCATTGTAATGAGATCAACATTATTCACTTGAACTATCAGTGGTTTTAATGTTGTAGCTGAACATGCACATATGGAAATCTTGTTCTGTCTGGTGGTTTTTATAAGCTTTATAATGAGCTATTTTAATTGATGAGCATCTAAAAGCAGCCTGTTATGCTAAATTTGCTTAGACAAACTATTATCCAACAGGAGGAGAGACACAGTTAATGATTTCACACAATGTGTGCGTGTTTGCTACACAGTAACCGTTCCGTTCCAAGAGCACCCGCATATAGTGGAAAAAGTGCATTGTTGTGGTGAAAAATGCCTACAAACGTAAACCTATTTTCATAGTGTAAACCCTAAATATGCCCTAAAACACTTTACTTTCTTTTTAAAACTCATTAGCCTGAAAGAAAATGTAAAGATAAACCCATATCTGTAATATTTATATTTCTCTTTAAATTTAATAGCAAGGCTTAATATTCTATAGGTACTATAAAGAAGAGTAATTTTACTGGTTCTTCACAGAGGCTGATATTATAATTTATTTTATAATGTATGTTTATTTGTGACTCCATTCTTGTATATGTTCATAGTACTTTTTATCTATAAACAGCGATTTTTGAGCAACTCAGGGCTAAGCTAAAGGATGCATCTAAGAAAAAGGAAACCAGGCCCACAAAAACATCTAAGGGAGCATGTACTGGATTTAAAACACCAGTGGAAATTGATACTGCAACTAAACAAGCAGTTGAAGGTATGTTGCCCCACACTCACAGAAACACCTGTTATTGCTCTAGCTACCACTAGTAAAGATCTATACTTGTTTGCCTAAATAACTTTGACCAGTGATTTAGAGCAGTGGTCCCCAACCTTTATTTCGTCACGGACCGGTTTAATATCAGAAACTATGTTCACGGCCCGGCCTTTAAGGAGTGGCAGATAAATATACGTATAGTATTTATACAAATAAATGATACGCTTAAAAATGGGGATATTTTAAAAATGGGGTATCTTTAAAATATAATAATACACGTAAATCCAGTGTGTACTCGCAGCTTTATTAACAGCATTTTGATAACAACAAGCCAACAACAGAACACGGGTAACATCCACATTTTTTTTTCTGTGCAGCTCGCGGACCGGTACCACGTGACCCACAGCCCGCTACCAGTCCGCGGCCCATGGGTTGGGGACCACTGTACTAGAGGTAAGAACCTTCATTTCTGCCACCACGAGGTTTCAAGCTTGGTCACACTTTATATGAATGCTCCATTGTAGATTTACTGATGGTCATCTTGTCTATAATGAACTAATAATCTATTACAGACATCTTTACATTTTCAATGAACTCTAAACCTCAAACCTTAAACCCATACTTTCACAAGATATCGTTTGTTAATAGTTTCAGCATTTGTAGTTCTGTGGCTCTCAGACAAGGTTGTTTATTCCCAGAGAACCTTGTTTAAAAAAATAGGATTCCAGGTTTAGTTGGTGGGCTTGCAAATATTGTGCTGTATTACAGCCCTCTGAGACGCCTGAACACTATAGGGAGCCATCAGAATAAAGTGTGGCCGTCAGTTCAAATCTATTATGAGTTAACATTGATTCAGAGAACAGGAGCAGACAGCAGACAGCAATCTATTTTAATATTGCCACCTTCCCTTGGTGCTCTAAAATTGAAAGCAGTATCAATGGGACCCCCCCCCCCCATATATAATGGAAGTCCATATCATCAGAACACAACCTTGAATCTCCATTTTTCTGGAACAGAATAAATCATTTCAAAAGAAGTTAAGAAGCTTTTGTTGTTTCTCCCGTAAAGTTACAATTTTGGGGATGCAAGGTCTTGTCTTCTTCTTGTTCTCATCATTGTTGTTGGCTGTTGTTAAGTAAATTTTAGTTTTATTGTTGTCCACAATTGCTTTTGAGTATGCTATCAGTATGGATAACTTGTACATGTTAATAAACCTGTTTTTAAACAGAATCAGGCAGTATTGGGAGGTTATTTTCTTTTTCCTTTATGCTGTATAGATAAGATTTGGTCTAGGATCAGCTTTTTGTTTTCTGACACAATAAACCCTTGTAGATCAAGATAAAAAAGGAGAAAAGGCGCATGATAGCCCCAAGCACAGCAAACACCCACTAAGCCACTGGATGGCAGTGTTGTTTCTTTTCTTTTCTTTTAAACGAGGCAACACACACAAGGTAAATAACTGTCATAATTGATAAAGTCAATGTACCCTAATGTCAGCAAACATTGTCAGCAAAAACATGCATGGGGTGATAGGAAAAAATAGGGGATACGAGCTCTCTCTTTCTCTCTCTCTCTCTCTCTCTCTCTCTCTCTCTCTTCTTCGTCTTCTTCTTCTTGTAAGAATCTACAAACAAGATATTTGCATTAAATTGAGATCTTATGACCCAAATCTTAATCCGGATGTGCACTTTATCTCACAAATACTGAAATGTTGTTGATAAACAGGACCATCAATCACAGGCTTAACAAGGGTATTTTCTTCTACATATATTAGTAGTCATTTATAGCTATTTTAGTTTTGTTACTTTATTAAGCTAAACCTGTTGTATTAATTTACCGAATGGACTGCTATATACACTGTAATGGGTACAGCCTTGTTAGAATGGGAAACTTAATCAGGTTTAGTGCAAGTTTTATGTTTCAGCTCATGCTGCTAATCAGTTAATAACTGTGCTATTAGTTGAAGTTATTGTAATAGTAATAGTAGTAGTGGAACTGATAATGCTTGTAGAGCAATACTAGTAGTATTAGTGATAGTAATTCAAGTGGTTGTGTAGTTGTGGTGTAGTAATTGTAGCTGCAGTAGTTAATGTAGGATCACAAAAGGAATATTAGTGTCAGTATTAGTGGTTGCAATTGTCATAGAAATCATATTGGTATCAGTACTATAATAATAATAACAAATCAATAAATAATAATTATAATAATAATAATAACAACAACAACAACAACAACAATAGTAGCAGTAATAGTAATAGTAGCAATAATAGTAGTAGCAGTAGCAGTAGGAGTCATAGTAATAGCAGTATCAGTAGCAGTAGTAGTAATAGTAGCAGTAGTGGTAGTAGTAGTAGCAGTAGGAGTAGTAGTAATAGTAGCAGTAGTAGAAATAGTAGTAGTAGTAATAGTAGCAGTAGTAGAAGTAGTAGTAGTAGTAGTAATAGTAGCAGCAGCAGCAGTAGTAGGAGTAGTAGTAATAGTAGTAGTAGTAAAAGTAGCAGCAGTAGTAATAGTAGTAGTAGTAGTAGCAGTAG